>JAPYZN010002771.1:0-10999 GCA_030522865.1 Psyttalia lounsburyi | reverse complement strand
TGGTCGGGCTGAACAGGGCGAAGCTCCGCTCTTTGGTGGGGCTTATCACTGGACACTGGCCCTTAGCCTCGTATCTAGCCAGGATAGGCAAGGGAAATGCCCCCCTATGTCAGAAATGCGAGATGGTAGAGGAGGATCCTCACCACCTGAGCACAAAATCCAGTGGTCTGGATGATGTCCGATGGGATGTCTTCGGGGCCACATGCATTAGAGAAATCTACGTTGATAGTGACGGCATTGAGGGGCTCTACGAGTTTGCTCGCAGAGCCCGGATATTGGAACCTATGGACTGGCCGGCTGCCTAAGGCAATGGGGAAAAATGGCCGTGAGGCTGATTTCCGCATGTCCCATTTGGAAGGGAACGTCCTCCCTACTATTAATAAAGTCTAAAGCCTGTCCAATAAAAATGCTCCATGAGGCATACCGCAAGAATTTCACACATGACATCAGCTGTTGTCCCCCCGATGTCCTTGCAGAACTTAAAGAAAGCCTCGAGGTAGGCCTTGTACAGCGTATTCCTGATGATCTCGATGTTCATCTCGTCCAGGTCCTGCTCAGAGATGCAATCGACGAAGAATGGAGCCAGTGGAGTATCCACCAAGACTGCATTGTACAGTTCAGCTGGAGTTGCTGCCACATGAATGGCCTCCATCTGCTCAAAGCTACCCAGGGGATGGCACTTGGGTATCAACTCCGAGATCGGCCTCTGGTGGAGAGTTCCAGTGATCAGTAGAATTATATTATCAATCATGTAGCTGTAAGTGATGAAGTCCAGAAACTGGGAGAGGGGCTCCACCGAGTGATTGCGCATATGCTGGAACTCAATCACCAGCTTTTCTCGAAGTTTGTCGTCAATGACCCCGACCTGGAGGGGCGACGGCTCGTTTGCCAGGAAGCTGCCGTAATCCGTGCCGGCCAGGTGCAGTTTAAGATCTGTAATTAATGACATTAGTTAACGACAAATTAATAAAACAACTGCACTTCATTAAGACTACAAACCTACATTTATGAAGGTTACCAACAATTACTGCGATAAACCGGACAATTTATTAATTAATATTACAAATAAATTAATTGAGAAGATAGTCCAGCCTCTGCTGCAATTGCAACCACCTCGAGAAAAATTCTGGGCTCCATCGATTGTCAACGAAAAATAAGAGACTATTGTCTCTGGGGGAGGTGTGAGGCTGCAGCTGCCGATTTATGACGACTTGGCAATTGATTAGTCAATGATCTAAATAAATTAGTTTGGGAACTAGTCCAGGCTCTGCTCCAATGGCAGCCACCTGGAGAAAACTCCAGTGCTTCATCGATTGTTAACGAATAATAAAAGATTATTGTTCCCGGGGGGAGAGGGTGGGTATTCATCAGCCGAATTCTAATGATAACTCCCTCATTAGGGATTAATATGGTGAGACAGACTTACCCTCGAGTGTCTCACACTGCACCAAATTGAGGTAATCACTCTGCTGAAGAATTCCACACTTGAAGCCCCTGCAGAGGCCCTCCAAGTACCCCCCATCGATATTAAACATGCACCCTTTCATCTTGACTCGTAATAATCACTGAAATATTTTGACAAATGAAAATGGGGAGTTATTTCGGTAATGACAAGAACTCGATCACAAGTTTACACTCGGACTCGCCCTTTTCATAGCACGATCATATGACCCACTGCCATGAAGTCAGCTGCATCGATTAAAAATAATTTTCGCTCCGAAGCCAGGAGTGGGGAACATGCTGCCAAGCGGGAATTACGTGGAGGAGGGGGCAGGCCCCCTGGCCGCCGAGAGTTGAAGTGTTTGGCTCGTGAGTGTTCCTGGAGCTTGTGACCAAACTGTCCGGACGATCTCTCACGTCAATGGCCACTCCAAAGCCAAGCTGAGGAGCTTGAACCCCTGGATGTCAGGGTGGAAGCCAAGGAATGCCACTGAAGTCGGGACAAAAGAGGACAATCGACTGCTGAATTGCCGACACCAGCTCAGAATTCGATGCTGGCGCCATCCCTCCGTTGGGGGTACACTAGTCCTAGCCTTGGGATCGCCAGAACCCCCCCAGGATGAGCCTCTCTACTTCAATTCATACTCAGCAATCTCAGTCAACACCTAACGTCCTTCCCAACCAGTTTGTTATTGTTCACTTGCATTATTGAGGGGGCAGGGAATTCCCAGGAACTTCGGAACTCGTAATAAGTCATAATCCTCACGGATTACGTAAGACATTTTAAATAGAGAATGTTTAGCAAGAAGAAAGAGGTTAAAAAACGCACAACTCAACCTGCTAAAGTAACACTTTTATTTATTTAATATTTTATTTTACCCTTCACTCTTAAATTTCTCGTTTTGCCATTCCCATGTCAACTGCACTTTTGTCCTATTGTCGTTGATAATTAGTACAATTGTTGTTTAATGCTTTAATTAGCACTCAAATCTAATCTCGTCATCAGGAGTGGGACAGCTCGTAAAATAATTGTGAATTGTCGTGTTAAAATTGCTCTAGGTCGGTGGCTCAATGGATTTCTTAATAAATCCAATGGGCAATGACGAGGACGACGATGACGATGAGGCCTTGGAGGCGGAATTGCGACGTTTAACTAGTGGAGAAGATATTCGAGCTCGGCCTAAAGGTAAAAACTCCACAAAAATCCCCAGAAATTGAACTGTTAGAGATCCCAGTCGCCAGGGAAACCAGGAAAAGTGGGAGAATTGTCAGAATTCTCTGGGTTATTCACATTAACCATTTGTTTTCTCCACAAATACTAAAAAAAATTAATTAGAGTCCATTGAGTGCCCCAACAATGCCAAAACAATAGTTAGTGGTTAAAAAATTAATTAATCATCGATTACGCCAGTGCCTCCAAGGAAGCCTCGAAGACCAGCCGTTGAAATCCCCAAAGACATCAATTCAGACGATGAGGACGACGAGGACGTGGATGAGAACGATCCCGAGCTGCTGAACGAATTAAAAGGGATAATATCAGATGATGAGGAGCCAGAAGCTGATGGATCCCCCGAGGCGAGTCCCCCCACAGTCGAGACAGAAGCAACCTCCCTATTGGAGAAGAGATTGGAGATGTACAAGGCGGCCGAGGCCAAAGCGAAGAGTCACAACGACACGAGCAAAGCCAAAAGATATGGACGAGGGGTGAAGACTCTCCAGGGGCTGTTGCGCTCCGCTCAGGCCGGAAATGCCATTGACGAATCTGAGATCCCACCGGATCTGCCTCCGTCGGCATTACCCCAGGATGAGTCCGCTGAAGATCCAGGTAATTAATTCAGTGACCGCTGATTACTTTCCCAAAACGACTGACTTTATCTCGATTTTTATAAACTCCCTCCGACGACTTGACGAATTTCATTGAAGACCTCCACTAAATGTCCAATGATTAATTATTTCCATCAAGAAAAATTGAATTCAATAAAATTGAGAGGAATTTATTTTGGAATTCTCCAGCCGCAGCCGCGGAAGTGTCCCCAGAAGCGGCTCCACCCCCAGAAGAAGTTCCTGAACCTGCAGAGCCCACGCCAGAGCCGGCGGAGCAGCCCCAGGCGCCGACAGTTGCCCCGACGATTGACCAGGAGGGGCTGTCCCTCCTGAAACAACGTCAACAGGAGTACCGAATAGCCGCCGTGAAATGGAAGAAGTCAGGGAACGTGGAGGAAGCCCTGAATCACGTGAAAATAGCAAAGCAATTTGACATAGTCATTGCAGCCCTCAATTCAGGTGAAACAGTTGATCTATCAGACATGCCAGCCTCCCCCCAGCTCCCAGGTGACTCCACGGTAGCATCAGAGCCCCCAAAAGCCCGAGTGGATCCCCAAAAACAGGAGAACGAGATCCAGGAGTCATCAGAAGTGGAATCATCTCCAATAACTGGCGAGGGAATATCGGGAGCTCTGAAGGAGCGCCTGGAGATCTACCGTCGATCGAAGACCTGCGCCGAGGAGGAGGGCAACTCCTCGAAGGCCAGAAGATACGGGAGAATATGCAAACAGTACGAGGACGCCATTAAACTCCACGCCAAGGGCAAACCAGTGGATTTTGCTGAGCTCCCAACGCCCCCAGGCTTGCCTCCAATCATTGCTGATGCTCCAGCTGCGTCGGGACCGCCACCAGCCCCTAGTAGACCTGCACCAGCGCCCCCTGGGGCCGGTGAGCCTGAAAAACCCAAGGCAATCCCCAGGAAACCCATGACAAATCCCAAAACACGGGCTGACAAGCAGATTTTTCTACTCGAGCGCAGACAAGCTGAACTCAAACGGGCAGCACTGGCTGCCAAGCAGGATGGGGATCTCGAGCTCGCCCGGGATTATCTCAGGCAGGCCAAGGGAATTGATCCTCTGATTAATGCCAGCAGAGGTGGACTACCTGTTGACATGAGCTCACTTCCACTGTCCCCCAATGCCAAGACCCAACTTGATGTCTCATCCAATGAGAGCTTTACTCTGGTGTCCTCGGAGGAGTGCCAGCCCATCGACGAGAACAGCACCGACTCCGAGATTTACGATAATCTGGAGGCCACTCTAATCAAGCAGAAGGAGATGTGCTTGTCCAGTCGAGATCATGCCAAAGCTCTTGGAGATGTGCCCGGGTACAACAGGTGGGAGAGGCTCGCTCTCGGCTACACCAAAGATCTCGACATGATGAGGGTCCGAAGGAGGGACGCACTGCCACCTCCTCAGCATCATTATGAAGTCAAAACTTATACTATTTTCCAGTGAGTATGGAAAGTCAGACATTTTCCGCCTCGTTGATGTTGATTTTTCAAGAAAGAGGATTGTCCGGGGTTGCCTGCTGTTGAAACCCTTTCGGAATTTTCCCAAATATTACTTCCGAACTCCACAGCAGATTTGTTTGTACAACAGATTTGCGAGGGTTGGAACAATTGAGGGGAACCTTTTAAAGGATCAACTGCTGAGAAGACTCCTCCAATCATCCTGGCTCATCCTGTGATGTCCAAAAATCTATAAAATAGCTTTTTCCAATAAATTCCAAATCATTGCTAACATTTAAACATCTTAAGTGGCCATATGACTTACCATCAGAGTAAAAAAATCGATCCAATTATTTCAAAGGGTGAAATGATTATCTTCGAAACCACAAATTGTTCGGCTCTGTGTAAGTTAATTATTGAGGGCATAAGAATTCGTTTATCAAAAAATAATCACTTCATCCTACAAAATAATTCAATTGAAGTTTTTACTCTGTTGGTAAGTCAATTGACCTCCTCGAAGTAAAGTAGCAAACGGCAAAGTCAGCATTCCCTAGAGTTTTTAAACAAATCAATCAAAATTGTTGATTAGTATTTTTAATCGGCCTTTGATCTCCCCCAGGAGGTGCACGGATTTGAGCGACGGTGACGTAGAAATCCAGATAATCCGGGGGATAAATTACCCGAAGGAGGCAGACACCTACGTTATCTACGAATTTCCCCATCCAAGCGATAGTCCACCGACTGACCGCACATCGACGATTAAAAATACCAACGACCCCGAGTACGACGCCACCTTCAGTCTGCCAGGTATCATTGACCGATCGAGCAGACTCTGTCAACGTGCCTTCAAGAGGCACGGGCTCAAGTGTCAAGTTTGGTCGAAAGGGTGAGCCATCCAACGATGCCCAAAAATTTTTTAAATCAATTTTTCCCCGTCAATTGTTGTTAATTAACGTTTAATATGCAATAAGTTTGGTTTTCCGCATTTCCCCCTGCACTTTTTCCATTTTAATTAATTAAATCCGTTGGAATTACGTTAATTGTTAGAATAATTTTGATTCTATCGACTAGCGATGCGAGCACAGTCCGTGACATGTCAGACAGCGGTCATAAGACGGTCATGAGACGGTCATGAGACGGTCATGAGACAGTCATGAGACGGTCATGAGACGGTCATGAGACAGTCATAAGACGGTCATGACACGGTCATGAGACAGTCATAAGACGGTCATGAGACGGTCGTCTCCTGGTGACCTGACAGTCTTTCATTCCTGACTCTACCTCGCATCTCTAATATAAACGCATTAAATATAGTAGAGTATTGCTTGCAGATGCTCGATGAATCCCCTGCTGTGTTGCACTCACCCAAGGTATGAAAATCGGTACTAAATTGTAATTGTCAATGAAAATGTTAATTGTTCAACTGCCGATTGCCGAGCTCGGCAATAATCATTTTTTCCGCTTAATCGACGCAAAATAATTGCCATTATCTACTGCTGAATAACGTAAATACCTGTTTACCTCGATAATTAATTGAATTAATCAATTCCATGCGCATTAAAATAATTGTAATTACATATTCCGATTATGCCCACGTCTGACACTAGAGTAATTGGACTGAACTCACTTTCAATCGGATTCATATCTTCGGTAGTGCACTCCAGTCACTCAAACCGACTAAAATTCCTCACGAGTATTAATTAATTTATTTACAATAATTTCTTAAATTTTTTCCAGGGGCTTCTTCAGGAGTGACAGCCTCCTGGGGACTGTCACGATAAAACTCCTGCCGTTGACGTCGCAGTGCACCCTCCACGACTCATTTCCGGTATTAAACTAAACAAAAGTTCAATTAGTGTAATTAATTACCTAAATTAATTGAATTCCAGACGTTTCATTGAACTCGTAATTTTTTTACAGCTGATGAATGGAAGAAAAGCGACTGGTGGCAAGCTAGAGGTGAAAATCCGCCTGAGGGATCCAATCCTAACGAAGCAAACTGAGAGGCTGACGGACAAGTGGTTAATAATCGACAACTGATGCTGAATATATTTTTTTACTCCTCCCCCTGTACTCTAATACTATTGCATTTTTCATCAGTCGTTTCCAATGGCTGAATGATTGATAAATGATCGATAAAAGATTTTATGATGCCTTACTAAAATCACGTGATGTGATAAATTTGCAGATATTTTTTCTCTCAAATGTATTATTATTTAAACGTCTAATTAAATAAACAGACTATTATTGGAATATTAATACTCTAATTTTTTAACCTTGAGATTTTTAATAATTCAACGATTGCTTCTCGTTCTTGTATGGAGAAAAAAGTGGAGGGGAAGCACTGAATTTTATTTGTAATAAATAAATGAAATTGTAAATAAGAAGGAAGGGGAGGAGCTTTGAGGGGACGTTAATTGAATCTTCGGCTCGTAATGAGTCCCTTGGATTCCTGAGTGGAATTCTGGGCCCCCTAGAAGCCCCTGGAGCCCTCAAGCGGCCATTTTCTGCACTTCTGGAGCCGTTAGAGCGAAAAAATCTCCAAAAAAACACTTTTTGGAGGGGATTTCTGACCGTCGCGTCGTTTTTCGGCGATTTCTCGAGAACTACAGAAGATCCCCGGCTAAAACCGAGTCCATTGGATTCCTGAGGAAATTCTGAGTCCCCTAGAACACCCTGGAGCCCTCGAGCGGCCATTTTCCGCACTTCTGGAGCCGCTGGACCGAAAAAATCTCCAAAAAAACACTTTTTGGAGGGGATTTCTGACCATCCCCTCGATTTTCGGCGATTTCTAGAGATCTACAGAAGATCGCCAGCTAAGACCGAGTCCCTTGGATTCCTGAGGGAATTCTGGGCCCCCTAGAAGACCCCGGAGCCCTCAAGCGGCCATTTTCTGCACTTCTGGAGCCGTGAGAGCGAAAAAATCTCCAAAAAAACACTTTTTGGAGGGGATTTCTGACCGTCGCGTCGATTTTCGGCGATTTCTCGAGAACTACAGAAGATCCCCGCCTAAAGCCGAGTCCATTGGAGTCCTGAGGGAATTCTGGTTCTCCTAGAAGCCCCTGGAACCATCCGACGTCCATTTTCCCCACGTTTGGCGCCATTTTTTCCACTCTCAATTCTCCTATTTTTCTCCTTTAGCTATTAACAATTCCTCTCCTATTCTCATCCATTTCTATAAACATTCCTGATTCCCTACAACATAATCTTGTGAATAAATCCCAGATTAAACAAATAATAGACTGGAAAAATCTCCCATTAAATTCTCCGGAAATAATAAAATCCAGCGAAATTGACGCCTGAGGGCCGGGTGCAATAATCGATCACCCCGAAATCTCCGTCACTCATTACACGTGAAATACTGATTAAATCGTGAGCAGACATAATTTCCAGCCTGCAGGAATCACTGACGCAGGTCGGTAACTAGGTTTCCTTCTGATTTAATAATGATTCTTCTTGTAATTAGTCGCGGGGATGTCGACGTCACGGACTATTACACCCGGGCCAAAATGCAAACTCGGAAAACTCGCGACCATAGAGACCATACGAGACGCTACGCCATAGGACTCTCAATTAGGTCTCCGTATGAACCCCCAACGACTATACACGTTGCACCAGTTGTATAGAAATGAGCGAGAGAGAGAGAGAGAATTGAGCGATTATCGGACAATAGTTTGTTAGTGGCATTCACCTGATGTATTGTTCTACTTCACGAATTGTAGAATCAGCTGGCAGTCGTGTGGATAAGTTGTGTTGAATTTATTAATGGAGATGTCCTAGGAATGTCTAGTCGCCAGACTCGAATGTTTGTAATTGTTTTTTATTTTTTTTTTTCAAGGAACATTGACAATTTTTTTCAAAAATTGAATTTTCTTTTTTTTAATTATAATTCTTTAATTAATCCTACGATTTTCAATATTTTTAAACAAATTCCCTTTGTCAATTCGAGCTCCCCAATTTTTTCCCTTAATTACCAAATAAACGTCGTAAAAAAATTGAAAAAAAAAGGGGGAAAAGTCAAAAAATCAAGCGTCGAATTTTGCGAAAGCCGACTAAAAAAATATTAAAAACTGACAACAAAAAAAAATTCAACAGAATTTGTTTATGCAATTCGAAGTCCTCGACTTTTCAATTAACTCACCAGAAAAAAAAAAATGCAATTTCCAATTTTCCAGCCAATGGTTCCGTCGCTGGAGAGGAATTTAAGAGTCGGTGGGTCTCTCCCCGGCCCTGGCGAGCCCTTTGACAAAATCAAAAGGCCCTCGTCGCAGCAGGTGACGATCCGAAGCGGTCGGGTCACCTCCCGTAGTCGTCGAAGCCCTCGACTGACACCACCAGCTGTCCACCCCTGAAAATGTCAGATTGAAATCAAACAAAAAATTAGAATGAGTCTCTCATCAATACCTCAGCCCCATCGATCCCCAGATCAACGCCGGGGCTGGTGGGAGTGACTGCCCCCCGTCCGAAAACAACGAGATTTATTTGCCAATTAGACAATTGAGTCTCGAGTGCACGTGCAGGCGAAAAGTCAAATGGTCGATAGGAATCGAGGGAAGAGTTCGGATTATACTGGAATAGTATGGCGGCCCCGATGCCAACCTAAACCACCAGAAGAACCACAGACAACACTGCCAATTCATTTATGCCTCAGTGAGGATTATTTGTTGAGTATACTCGAGTAATATTGACCTTTACCAGTCGGCAACTGGTAAAGGGCCAAAACCGTCAAATTTCACGAGCTCGAAATTAACGATGTTTGCTGTTCAACCCTTTCATAAAATCATCGGGGAAATTTCAGGGAATTGTGGTCCTGAGGAGGGCGAAGTCAGTCGCTGAGGGCGTAATGAAGAGGTAAGAAGTTTAGTCGCTGGAGATTTTGCAATTTTTTTGGCGACTTTTAAAATGAAAAATCTCAGCGCAAAAAAAATTTTTTCCTTCACCTCAATTTAGAAATTTTGGTTGTATTGATTAGGATAATTTTTATCATTAATTTTGCAAACAATTTTTTTAGTTTTGAAGTGAAAGTAACAGGGGCTGATGTAATGAAGAGTTAAAAAATTGAGTCCCTGGAGATTTTGGAATTTTTTTGACGAGGAATGAAAAATTCCAGTGCAAAAAAAATTTTTTAATTCACTTCAATTTAGAAATTTTGTTTAGATTGATTAGGATAATTTTTATGAGCAATTTTCTAACGATTTTGAAAATTTTTAGGGGAAATTACCGAGGGCTGATGTAATGAAGAGTTCAAAAATTGAGTGACTGGAGATTTTGGAATTTTTTTACGACTTCTAAAATTAAAAATCACATCTCAAAAAAATTTTTACTTCGTCGTCAATCTAGAGATTTCTTTTATATTCATTAGGGTAATTTTGATGGGCAATTTTCTAACGATTTACAAATTTTTTAGGTGAAATTACCAGGGGCTGATATAATGAGGAGTTAAAAAATTGAGTCACGGGAGAATTTTGAATTTTCAGTCGTCCTTTGAGCTAAAAAAATCCCATCTCGACCAAATCTTCAATTAAAAAATTTCCTTTATATTGACTAGGCAAATTTTGCTGAACAATTTCCCAACATTTTTCCATTTCTCCCGCGAAAATAACAGTCGCGAGATTGTATCGACAGCCGAAAATATTTTTATGCGATTAATTCCGATATTTCCCAGGAAAATAACGAAAGGTAAAAAGAAAAGCCAGTGGCGAAAAATGAATCGAAATCGACTGTAATCGAGTCGAATATTTTCAGAATCGAATCCCTGGATATCGAGGCAATTGAGCGTTTAACGATACATGGGTAAGTTGACTCGTGCTCTGTCACGTTTTACGACTTCCCAACTGAATTATCAATCGACTCCGCGCATTCAGCCAATCGGCGAAACAGTCAAAGGTCAACCCGAGTGCGATAAGCGATGGGAATCATGACATTTGCTTCGCCTCGTCAATTTTTAATTCCATTCCATCGGAAATTGCAACAATTTAGCCACATCTCGCGGAGCTATTACAGGCGCAATTTATCATGTTTATTTATCGACAAATAATCTTCGAACTTTGTTGCAAATTACGATTGCAACATGAATAGATCTCGCGTCACGCGTCGCAACGAATTTCAATGAGTTCTCGTTCCAATCCGACGCGTAAATTAAATCCCCCGGAATTGTTCGCATTTTTTTACTCAAAAAAAAAATAAAAAAAATTGGTCGGGGTTGTTGGTCGCTCGCTACGCTCGCTCCCATTGTTGTTGCGCTGAACTACTATCTTCCCGACTAATTCTCAACACAATTCGTAA
>JAPYZN010002770.1:0-11387 GCA_030522865.1 Psyttalia lounsburyi | reverse complement strand
AATTTGGTGAATCTTTTGGATTGGTTGATGGACGGTGGAAGGGATGACCCTTGACAACATTAGGATTGGATAGAATAAGGAGAGTAGGGATTGCTGTGGATGCCTTGTGCTCGGATTGGTTTGCGTTGAGGAATTTTCAGCGTGGAAGAGAGGGAGAATTGGGACGCACGTGGCCCTGCTACGTGAGAGGCCCTCCGTGGTGTTGACGCGAGACTGTCGGAATGGATTCATTTTATTGGAGAGGATTATCAATGGTGAAATGAGGGTGTCGTAAAGATTTGGGTCTTAATGACGGTTTAGGAAAGACTATTAGCAAAAATGTGTGGAGGCCCTGGCAGATCGTTCGATAGTGAATTAATAGCGATTCGATAGGGTATCAAATTGCCCGATCGATCGCTTGTCGATCTGTAGTCGACTATGTCACCTATTGAGCGATGATCGAACAGCACTCGATCAAGTGAACAAGTCGAGTCCTAAATCGAGGGATCCGTCAGGGGGAACAGGGATTAACAGAGGAAATTGTGAAAGGACTCATTAAGGGCGAAAAATATTAGTGGGAAATATTAACAATGGTTGGGATGAAGCTTAATTTGAAATTGCACTATCATTAACAATAATAGATTGGGGAATGGCACAACATTTATGGCATCGCGCATCGCAGCTGTGCAAATCTCTATTTAAAAAAAACCGAATGAATTCAATATTCAAAGATAAAAATAGATGGACAACACTAGCGATGATCTCACGACTCAACACGCGCCATATTTGGTTTGCCGAATGGGGAAGGGCCTCATCCGGCGCTAATGCCCAACGAAAACCGAGACTCGCGCCGTATTCGGCGTAGCTTGGATCCGGCATGCCCAACGTAATTTCTAGTAGGGTACTTTCTGATGCATTCACCGGAGAATCACATACGAAGTAAGAGTTATTTTGACAAAGGTTTTCTATTCTCAACGGAATACCCCAAGAACTGATGTATTGAAACATGTTGTGAAGGAAGCTTTACCGCACAATTTCACAACCACTTTATGGTACCAACTAAAGTCTTCCTAATTAACCACACGTGAGCCGTATAAAACTTTGAATTTCTGTTACAGCCGGCTCGATCCATAAGATTGCCCGTAGGGCAGTCTTTTGATCTCGTTTGGCATTGTTCTGCGGCTCTGTCATTTCTTTTTTCTCAGTTCTCCTCCGTCTAGGCAAAAAAATTAATTTCCCTCGTATACCAGCACAACCGAGGAGTTTTCCCTCACGAAACGCCAGTATAACGTGCAATACCCACAGTAATATCACATGAGTTTCCTTATATATCGTTTTTATAACCAATATATTCCTACAGTTGGGTGGAAGTTCAGTCGTATAAACTGTGCGTGTCGCTACAGAAAGTTATCCATTTTCGTTGTATAAAACAAAAGGGCAGAGAAACTAGAAAAAAGTAGAAAAAGGGGGATGTTGGGAAGGGAGGAGTCCACACGTAGATGTCTGAGACATAGACATCCGGTGTCATAGACCCGTGTGGAAACGATTATTGCTCAGAGGTTATAAAACGTAACTACTTCCTTCCTGGGTTGGGTAGTTGGCCCGGAGATGGGTAGAGAGACTAAACTACACGACAATTTTGTGCTCTACGGGTTTTTTGTGGTGGCCAACAACGCCAACTGGCAGTCTTGCAAGTCAAGCATATAATGGC
Source organism: Psyttalia lounsburyi (assembly GCA_030522865.1). Taxonomy (NCBI): domain Eukaryota; kingdom Metazoa; phylum Arthropoda; class Insecta; order Hymenoptera; family Braconidae; genus Psyttalia; species Psyttalia lounsburyi. The sequence goes on along the minus strand of JAPYZN010002770.1, from coordinate 9,697 downwards.
AAATGAATGAACTCCCACGTCCCGAGAGTGGCAGCATTAGCTTTAAAATAAAGGAAACGCTCCTTGCAACATAATTTCTTCTCACGTGCAACTTTGAAAGACCTACACACGAAGCTTTTCTCCAGTTTCACATGAAACGGCTCGCTCTTCCTTCTACTGTATGCGCCAGTCAGGCCCTCATTCCCTTACGTGTAATTGGTGAAGTAATTGGAGAAGCCGTTGAAATTAGATAACGGAGCCAGGACGACTCCTAACACACATCTCTGGAGAGATGTGAAATTTCAGGTCTTCCAGCCTCACTTTCATCCACAGGGCATAATTCCCAACAGGAAATGGCCGTTTGACCTCCGGGTCGTATTTTAAAAGCATTCAGAATTTCTTACCTGAAATCATAAAAAAACGAGCATTGAAATTATTATTAATGATGAAACTTTGTTTCAAAAGGGGATTTGATGGATCCAATGAGAGAATAAAAGTTTTGGTAATCCTCATTTTTTTTCTCTCAGCGCGAAATTTTCTTAATATTTCCTTAATATTCCAGAGAGATAAGTTAATATTTCAAATCTACCGGTACTTAATAAGTAAGTACAACAAGTTGTAATCCGCTTTTGTCGGCAGGGAGCGGAAATCATATTTCATATTCTCCCACCACCCTGTGAATTATTTCATTTGTCATAACTACATAACTGTCTCGCCACGGTTTTATTTATTCATTGGTGAATTAGATCCTGGATGTATACAGAGGGATGTACCGGGTATGACTGTAGAGATTGGTGTGCAATATCCAGAGTTCACATGTCAAAGGTAATGAAGCATTCGTCGTTTCTGGTGTATTTCGTTTGTCACAGGAAAATAACATTTTGCAAATTGTGTACCTAACCCGTTTTGGGGTGTACTACTGAGTTGCAATTACACCAAACACCTATACTTGCTTTTCTAAATATACAAGTTTTAGGTTGCTTACACGAAACTGTGGGTATATATAGTAGAGAACTAGACTGTGTAATACAAGTCGTCTTGTAATATTCATAGAGTGCGAAAAGTTTCGGGGTAGAGAAGATGAGTGTGTGTGGGGGGAAAACTGGGCTTTAAAAATATGGTACTGGCACGTGTGCGCAGGGGGATAATCTCACTTGGTGAACTTTTGCACAGAGCTTCTTCTTTTTCTCCAATTTTTTTTTGTACACTTTTCCATGAACCGCGCTGGCGACCTCATTCAGAACATTGGAAAGAGCTCACATGACTCGAATTCGATCACCCGAATAAAGAAGTAAGTTCGTGACATCTATGAGATTTAATAGTTTCTTATATTTTCTGGAGAGTTTAGTTTTAGCACCGGAAAAGATTCGTATGAATGTCAATTTGAATGAGAGAATTCATGAAATGGATGAATTTCATACAGGAATTGCTGATGAATTAATTATTGCTTTCCATGTGTAAATACGAAATTTGCTAGAGAGTTGCATAATGAAAATAGAAATCAAACCGTTACTTTAGCTTCTACATTAAGACATTAAACATAAAACAAATAAAGCATGTTTTTGGTCTTCGCTCTAGTGGTCAGTTCGATGGTGTCATGAAAACAGCATCCCATTATGAGCGAGGCTTCAAGTCGCGATGATGGAAAACATTTTTCTGCCTACATGGATCGAAAGTGAGCATTCTAACCTCGCTTTGCTCGGTTCGAAAGGCTCACTTTCGACCATTTTGGCAAAAAAATCGTATTCAACCCTCGGGACGAGAATCAGACAAGCATTCCCCACGTGCTTACAACCCTTGCCTTCGGCTCGGGTTGTAATTTAGCACGTGAGGACGACTTGTCTACTTTTCCTCCCTGGGTGAGAAATATAGTATTCCATCGAAAAACGAACTCGTAGCCCGTGGACTCAGTTGTAAGTGAGCTAGAGGGATGAGTGGATAAGGATTTAGGCTGGGGTACAGCGGAGGTACCGAAACGAGTTGGTAACCGTTTGCTAACGTCAATAAATAATATTTTATTAACATTTTCATGATAATTCAAGTAATGGACATTTAATCAATTTTTATTGCATTAATTAAAATTTGATTATTGTTCCATTAGCATTGTTTCCATACGTCAGTACTTCGTAGTTAGGACGTCAAATTTAGTCCCATTTGTATAACTGTCGGAGAATGATGGCGATTAATTTCAACTGGTGATTATATTTAAATGAATTAGTGACGCACAATGTCACCAAATTGTTTTCTACCGCAATCAACTTTACATTTTGAAGCAAAAAAAATATTTCTATTGGAAAATTTTTCAATTTTCTACCTTTTGCGATGTTTAAAGTCCAAGTGACTCTGTAAAGTGAAAAAATGCTTCGAAACACTATAACCTAATCGGAATTTTATGTAACTGTTCAATTAAATGAATTCGTCGTGAATTTATCTCAAGATTTGTAGGGAGTTTTATTTCCCTGATATTATTTCAATTCTTCTACAACTCCGGAGTGTAATCCGGAACTGAATTTGGATTTGTGTGCTTTATTTTTTAAATTTTTATCATGTTGTTATAAATGTTTTTAGCATACAGATTATTTAAAGGAAATCATTATTCATTCATTCATTATTGGGAAAATCCCCAATAATGAATTAGAGTCGTCACTCTTGCATAAAAATAACATGTATGTTAGAAAAATATTTTGGGATATATCAACTCACAGATTGGCATTAAATTTACTTGATTCTCTAAGAAAATACCAGTCGACAGTCTTTACTTCTTTCAAAAATTGGCAACTATATTTTTTCACAACAAATTGTATAAACCGTTAATTTTTTTAAAAAGTAATAATGAGAGATGTGTTTTTGAAAGAACAATTGATCCGGATGCACGCGACTGTGTTCTTTTGTATATCCTGTGACATACTCATCATGTCGGGCATTAGCTGACACAAGAGACCATATGAATTAACTCGTGGCCTGATTTAAATGAGGTTGGCAATAATCAATCAGAACAAATATTGCTCGTTGTCAATTAGCTTGAATTACAGATAATGTAGCATTGATTCAATTTTGTATTTTTTTATTTAATTGTAAATGGCGGTTTTTTATATTTCATGGTTTTCTATTCTTTAATTCCATTTTTTTAATAATTTACACAATACAATACAATAAAATATACAATACACAATACCTAGAATAAAAAGGTGAATTCTAATGAATAGTTTTCAGTGTATTTTTTTTATTCACGGTCTTAAAAGTCCCCCTTTTGAATCTTATTGGTTCCTCTATCCAATCCTATGTATGCGCCTGTGAATTCTACTTTATACTGCATCCCCACTCGTAAAAAATATCGGAGAGATACAAGAATCCACAGGAAACCCACGCCCCTATAGAAGGTTACTATATTAGCAGTTTCCCGCCTCCGCTCACCGGAGCTGTCCGTTAAAAAATTCGAATCTACAACTCAACCTATCGCGCACTAGACTTGCGTCTAGCCGATTGGCCCACCGACTTCGGTTTAAAATGCAGTTGCAAAGTCATTTTCTATAGTCTCCGTTTCCATTGCCTGCATACGCGATTTGAAAGATTTATCAGGTTTCAAGGAAAATTGACTTCCTATTCATGGTCTTATTCTATAGAATTCTATAAATTTAATTGAAAAATTGATTAAAAGTCTTTCACAATTCCATTTGTAGGTGACGCTAGTAGGTTTATTTATAATCTTCAGTTTATTCGAATATTTTTTAAGAAAATAATACTTCCACTAAACATTAGTTCAACTGAATCGACGATTCGTGATCTTTATACTACTGGTAAACGAATTCGAATCTTGACACATATTGCCTGTGTGTGGTTCAAGCGGCGTATTCTCCACTCGGAATCTACTTCTGTTTCCTCCGTTTGAAATGGATAAAGAAACTCAATTACAATTCGCTATTAAATTGAACAGTTATCAATCGATCCTCAAAGTTTTGTAAAATATTATTTCTTAATGTCTGATAAAATTGAGGAAGATCTATTCTTTCTCTATTTGATCAGACATTAAGTCAAAGAAACATGAGAATAAAAGTGAGACAGACGGGATTATATTATATAGACAGTAACAATACATAAAGACAGGCGGGAATAATAACAAGTCGTAAGCTTTGTTCTGAATTGATTGCATCGACATTGAATTGAATAAAATTTAATTGAATATTCTGTGAAAAAATAATAAATGTGGATTTCCTATTATTTCAATAACTTAACTCTCAAGTTGAGAAAAATTGTCCTACTCTGCACACGTATTTTCCCCGTATCCCTATTTCTTAGATTTCCCTCTTAATAACAAGATAAAAAAGAAAAAAAATTCAAAAGCTGTTCCTGGAATAGAAAACAACCACGTGCAACCTAAGCCTACCCATACTGGTCCATCAGTAAAGTTGTATACCGTAATAAAGGGCTCGTCAGTGCCATGCGAACCGTGAATTTATCCTATCCGCCTACAAACAGCGTTAAATTGTCTCGGTGCGATGGCCAAAGGGAGTGAACGGCGTCTTGGGTCTACCTCTTACGTCGGCCAACGATAAGAGGCGTTACAACATCTCGGCGGAGACCCAAGAGTCAGTCGACCGTGCGACATCTTGGTGGTTGTGGCAAAAGGAGGGTAAGAAGAGTGGGATAAACAGCCATTCTCAGTACCTCCCTCTCTGCTTCACCCCCCCCCCCCCCGCCCGCCCACCGTTATGCAACTCACACTGAGCTTGAAGTATAAAACCAGCTGTACGCTATGCCATATCCCATCTACTTCTCTTTATGACTATCCTGCCGTATTTGTGTTGAAGTCCAATGGCTGGAAGGACCCAGATTACCCTCCCTAGTTACCATCAAAGGAATATCGGTCCTAATTTTGTCCAGTACAGTTATGCAAAATCCATTCATCCATTCGCCAGTTAATCCTAACGTTAAGCTCCGTTGAATGAAGATACTGACGATTCATTGTCATCTATGACCTGATGGCAAATTTCAACGTCAAATTCAAGGCAAGTCTTTCACGATGTTCAATGATTTCTATCAAACTCCAAGAGATTTCGGAACTAAAACATGTGTTTTTGCTGATGCCCGTCCGAAGTAGCACTTTTCTGATAAGGGCGTATTTAGCTGCCAGTAATGATAATTTTGAAATCACTGATCATTGACGACAAAATCCAGTTGATCATGACCGGATTAAGTGCGATCAATTCCGAATCCAAACAGAATAAAGAATATTGACTCTAATTTAACTTCCACTGATTAGGATCTTGGTAATCCGATCAATAACTGACCAGAACTAATCCGACCCTTATCGAGAAAACATAACCAAAAAATCTTGGTCAGTATTGTACCTAAAACTGATTAAGATTCAACTAACTTGCACAAAATTTCCACTGGAGGAGCCAATTCACATTTTTGATAAATGATTTTTCCTCTGATACTTCAAAGAATCTCGTTATTCCAGAATTCCATAGTCCATTAACATCCTCGTAATTCAATAACAAAAGCAATCAACGTAGTAAATTTCAGCTCTACTATTCCATAAAATTCAACAATTTTTTGTAATCCTATATTAATCACAATCTAAAAATAAATAAACAATATTATTTCCCAGATGAATAAAAAACTCTGTCAACCTTACAGAATGAACTACCCCTCGGCACAGTAAATAATCATCACATTAAAAACGCACACGTGTACACTATATATAAATCTCGATGAACCCTTTGTGTACCTCTTCACATGTGCGCCACCAGCAATAAGTGTTGTCCGTGTTTGAGGGAAGTGAGTCAATCATCCGTATGCAATATATACAGGGCCGCGCACGTTTTGCGGGGATATAAGCCAACGTTGATAGAGATGAGTACACACTGACTCTAGTCGTTTAACACGGCTCGACACACGGGAATGTAGAAGCGCAATTCCAATTCCCTCTTTTGCATAGTACGGGGTATACCGAGCGCAATCTCTAGTCTCACCCTCGCACGATTTTATCTCTCTTTCCCACCAACCGATGGCCCGAGTGTTCTCACCCACTTGTATCGCCAGAGACTGGCCACACTCTGGACAGCAACGTGTCCGTTGGACACATAATTAAGCTGTCAGTTGAGGGGAAGAGAGAGCCCACACTCGGGGGTTTTGTTTCACCAGGAGCTAACCCTCTAGCCCTATCCTACCATTCCCCTTCCCCTAAAATGGCAGTGTCTCATGGTTATCTATACCTATAGGTGTCCCTCGTTAACGCATAACTCGGTCTCTATCTTCTACCAGAGGCTCAGCTCTATCCGCCCAACTCCAGTGGAAACCACAACCGCGCTAACATCCCTCTCACCTCAACCAGACCCATTAACGGCTATCTCGTCAAGAGGGGTTTGTTTTTTCAATTTTTTATTTTATTTTACTTTAATGGAAATATTCTCAGTGGCTGCTTTTTTCATTCTCTTTTCCTTCGCTCGGATATACCTTTTTTTCTCAAGATCAAATGCGAAAAGTCACCCGGACAAAATGGTTATGGCGGCAGTAGACGGCAGGAGGACGGGTGCGCTGCCAGGAGATGAAACTAAAGTGGGCTTCGGGGCTGGTGGTTCAGCACAATCTGGGGTCCAGACGAATCGCTACGTAAGATACGACTCTCAAGGGGAACACCGAAAAGGGGTAGGAAAAAAAGACGCGGTAAAGTATATAAATATAGCTTGAGCGTAAACTGTGCGTGTACCGGGATTTGAGGGGTGGGAGGCGATTTGAATCCCTGCTCGAAACCACGGAACTAATTCTCGCTGAGCCGTTTCTCTCTACACCACCGCGACGGGTGCACTAAATGGGTCCATATGGGAGGACACGGACAAAAAATTATGAGCGGCATGGATATTGTGAGTGTTTTTGTATATGTGTGGTATAGAGTATTTAAATAGGTTCTTTAGGCGCTACAGCATCGTGCTAATTACTTAGATAATTCTGCGGGATTCGCGGTAGTGTTTCAATTTGGAATATTTCAATGTTTACGACGGGTTCCCAGGGGACTGGATTGTATGTATGAAATTTTATCACTAGCTAACGTTGGGCTCATTTTTTTTACAAGATAAATTGACGTGTTTTGACAGTTTCGATTTCTAATTGCATTAGAAAGTAATCATTAGTGAGTAATTAAATGATGGCGCAACTCAGTTTATTTGGAAACTTTCCGAAACACCCACGTGAGAATTGACTATGGGTGCAAGTTTGGCCCAAGCCCGGATCAAGAGTAGCTTGTCGTAAGTTTGGGATCCAAACTAGGACCAAGCTAGTCGAGGCCCTGGCCAAATTTGGATCAGTCTTGACCCTAGCATGAACATCGAGTCCGATCCGAGCTTGGGATCGAATCGTTAACAAAGCCTTGAATTTATCCCATAATTATTGATTAGAATAATGTAGAAAATGAAATTAATTAGTTTTTCATGATTGATACAATTCAATTTTAACTCCATTTCCAACCCCTTGATGAATTTAGCGCTGGAAAAATCTAACTACTTAATTTCCAAATTGACCGATGTGGCTGAGATTCCAACGTATGATTTTAACATTACTAAAACTATACCTTACCGCCAAGCTAGTTCATTGCAGTAGACACCAGTAGAATTCATTGCAGTGGACTGAACACGAACATTGGAACAAGACTATGTTCATTGAGAATTCATTGGCTGTGTTCATTGACTACAGATGCTTATTCAATGTTGATTATCGAAACTAATAACTTTTTCAAAAGAACCGAAAAATGAATCGCTCTTGCGTAGTTTCAGATTTAAACAAATCTATCGAGGGATTTAATTTCATCTTATTTAGTTCTTGGTATTGTCATTTAGAGTCACTGCGAACTACCAGGTAGGAAGTCATCAGCCGATAGAGAGCGACCTATAAATTTCTCCTCATATTGAGGTGATCAGACAGATGTTATGTATGCACTCATGTTACGACCTTGAATTTGAAATGCTCTGCTCAAAATTATTTTTATCCTCTCTAGTGAATATATTCATTATTGATAATGTAATTACCCTACAGTAGTGCTACGAAATTTTTTGAGTTATTTCTCAGCGCAAACGCTCTATTGCACATGGTGGAATATACTAACTTAGATGCGGTGCTAAAAGGATGCTGAAGTTGCAGATGAATAATGGTATTCTGAGACTCCGAAAGAAACGGAGGCTTATCTGAGAATATTAATCTACATGGGGATTGTAGAGATGCGAGAAGAATGGATGTATTTTTCAATGCCTTTTTATTGCTATTTGAAAATTTTAGAATCTTTTCACGTAAATGACCGCCGTAAAATTCCTCCTCCAAATTACCCCAATTATGACACCTTTATCAATGTTCATGCTATGCTAAAAATAATAGATAACTTCGAGAATTATTACTGTGCAGGCCATGAGATATGAATTGATGAGAGCACGATACAACTCAAAGGTCGTGAGTGTGGCTCGAGCAGTACATGCCCCAGAACCTCTATAAATAGGGGATAAAAATGTGGGTTAATGCTGATCGCAGGACTGGATATGTCCTTGATGCAAGTACTCATCTAGGTGCAAAAGAGCCAGAAGATAACGATCTCTTACTGGGAGAACAAGTGGTGCGATGTCTGTCTGAGTGCTTTCAAGAGAAATTCCATCATTTACATTTCGACGACTTCTTCACTTCTGATGAAGTAAAATTGATGAAGCGGCTCATAAAAAACTACATCTACAGTTATGGAATTGTGAGAGCCAATCGAAAGAAATGGCCTACAGTGCACAAAAAACCAAAGACTCTGAAATTGAAGAAAGGGAAGAGTAGGTAACTACAAAGCGATCAGCTCACTGCAACTGCATGAACTGATAGTAAAGATGTTTTACTCCTCTTCAGTAATTGCGATCCGACTAGTGGAGACAAAGTACAGAGGCGAAACCCAAAGAAAAGGAATGAAGTTAATGAGGTTCCATGTCTTCTTCCAGTAACAAAATCTACTGCACACATGGGAGGAGTTCGCATGAGTGATCAGCCTCACTTCTGTTATCCAACCCAACGTTATCAAACCAAGAGCTTCCCTAGATTGCGCCAATATGGATTAAGAAAGAACACCGTTAGCATCGATATAACGACTGCAAATCCTAGATCCATATTAGTCCGTTACCATTTTTTTAAATCAGCATATGATTTCACTGATAAACAAAAATGTAATTTTGCCAATCAAATAATCTTTGGGTGAAATTTTAAAGCTAAATTTTGCATGTTAATTTCCGTAGAATTTTGATCATTTGGTTGTTTGAAGAATAGTTGATGAGCAAATTTATATTTTTTTTTTATCCTTGCGGCAAATGAGTATATTTCTCACCTAGATAGGGAAAGTAGATAAGTCGTCCTCACGTTCAAAATTACGACCCCAGCCGAAGGCGAGGATTGTAACCCAGGTAGGAATGACGAAGGCTGACAACGGCAACAAGCCTGTTTGAGTCTTGATTCGCCAAGGCTGAGTATCTCAGGCCTGAAAAAGGCTTGATTCGGTCGTTTACGACAGCCTTCAATCGAGGGTAACTTAGGGGGGCTTTTCTAAGGGTCATTTCAAGCTTTGTTGAGGTTCTACATGTTAAGGCTAAATAGTTCAGGCTCAACCAAGGCTGGTTCAATCCTCGATAACTCAAATGACATTTCAGTTTGTTATATTCTGATGAATATTAATTAATACGAAAATTTAATTGTATATTGGTATTTA
>JAPYZN010002769.1:0-19942 GCA_030522865.1 Psyttalia lounsburyi | reverse complement strand
TTTGATTTTTCAATTTCTATCGTTCACGCTCCCGCGCAGGCGTGGCATCCGATCGAAGGGATTTTGATCGCGATCGATAGGCATTGACTTTGTCTACATTCCATTCGCACGGGAGTAAATTCCCCCCGCCCCTTAAATTTCTAGGTTAATATTTCAGTCTATCGGGAAGTTCGTTACGAGGTTCATCAGGGGCCGAATAAAAGAAAAAAATCGCGTTACGAATTGTGTTGAGAATTAGTCGGGAAGATAGTAGTTCAACGCAACAATAATGGGAGCGACCAACAACCCCGACCAATTTTTTTTTTATCATCAAATGCCCCGAAAATTCCCCTTAAATTCTTGTCAAAAGAATATTCGATTGGCAAAATTAGATTTTTTTCTCGGTATAAAGAAATAGACAAAAATAAATTTCCAATTAATATTCAAGAGTTAAAAAAGAGAATGCCTCGTGGACTGAGAATTTTCACCATCTCTAAATTTTTAAATATTCTCATCGGAGAATAAAGTGACGCTCGAAATCTGTCATTACCTCCGAATGAATATTTTCAAATTTGGATTAGACGTTAGGTGTTCTGAATAATTTCAGGATTCACTCAGAAATTGAGATGCATTGATTTTATTCGTACACCCGAGTCCCCAAAAATAGAAAATCCGTCGTAATTGTTTGATAAGTGGTCGTTTGAAAATTCAAGTAGAGCAATTACTGGTGTCCCCGGAGGTTCTCATTACAGTCCCTTTAAAACCGTCGCTCTCGCATTTTCAGAAATACATGTAACATCGATGGAGATTTTCTAGTTGCCTGCACCCAGACCATCATCATCGTGCACGAGCAATTGCCATTATCCCCGTCTGTATCGCAATGAGAATCCCTTATTAATGATGGGTTAATTGGATCATTCCCCGGGGCGTGGAGTGATCGTGCATCAATGGTCCAACGTGCCCCGTTGATAGCGCCGAGGGTTTACCATGACTACCATTCATATGTAGATCTTCATACGGTAAAGTATGAACCCATTTACCAATGAATAATAACTTTGGTGGAAGATTTTTGAGACCAAGTGGGGGATGAAAACTGTCGCGGGCTCGCATTGGGAGTGAACATTAAAAAATAATGGAAGAAGAGAGAGCCGATCGAGGGGTTGAATTATTGAAGATCGTTGCGTATAAAATTCAATTAACGTAAATTTTTTTTCTTAAAAAAACTTTTTTTTGGTAATCCCTCGTCAAAATAATTTCTTCGACTCTCGGAATATCTGACTCATCCGTGAGGATTTTTGTGTCTTAATTAGTAGAATTTTTTTTATAAATCCGAATTAGAATTATCGGTAATTATTATGTGGGGCTGATTATCATTTTTTCGGTCACTTCTCCAGTCAAATTAATTTTTTTCAATTGAAAATTGTTCAGGGTATGCACCAGTTGTCGGTTCAGCTGTTCTTTTTTCTTCATTTCAAGAAAAACATCTTGGAATGTTTAATAAAATCGTAATTTTTAAAAATTCACTGGACAATTTTCTGTTGTCAATTCCTAAAAAATTCAGTTGTAAATCCGAAAAGTCCTCCCCTCGTATCGAATGCCCCCCAACCTTTTATCCGAATCGTATTAATTGCTTCTCGAAAATATAAATAACAAACTTCAACAGCCGAAAACTTGAAAATTCCCCCGAATCTAGAGTACGCAAGGACTCGTGAGTAAGTGTTGTATATACAAGAAGTTGAGAGAGCGGAAACTTACGAGGCACCGAAGTGGCTTGAGCGGATGACGATTAGCGGGATTTAAGATTAAGATCGTGGTGCTCTTGGCGAAATCTCGGTGTGTTTCGTGCACACGAAGAGTGCGGAATCAAGGGGGGGGGGTAGGCAGCCACGCAGAAGTTGGTGGTTAAGCCCAGTGGGGATTCCCGAAGGGTGAGGGGATCGTTCGAGGAAAAAAAAATAAAAAAATAAAAGCCCGGGAGTCGGTTGTGGAGCTCATTTGCATTGCGTGACAAAGTGTTTTACTCCTTCAGCATTGACTCAAAACTCGTGTGTTGGTGCGTTGCATGTCGTTACTTTCCCCTCGTGCCTCTTGGTTTTCTTCTTTTACCGCTCCTTAAATATTTTTCATCTCTTACCACATCGTATTCCTCACCGCGGCGGCACTCAGCGGTACCTTTTCTACTTTCTCCCCTGCATTTTAACTTCTGCCGTTTTTTTCCTCTATTTTTCTTCTCCCCCTCTACTTTTTTTTTTAATTTTTTCTCCCCTCCTTACGTCTTGCACTTTTTCTTGGCGTACGAACGACCAGTCTGGACAAAGTTATTGATCAAGTGGGGGAGGGGTACCTGGTGGCACGGCATTTACACTATAATTTTCATCCACTGGTGAAATCCGAGCACTTTCAGATCGTTTTTCATTTAAGAATTGTCTTTTTTTTTTGAATAATTGTCCCTTGGGAAAAATCATTCCGGGGGTTTATCGGCGTCATCGGGTATTTCAGAAGGGCAATGAGGGGTGGAGAACTGGAGCTATTCGTTCTCTGGTATTGGAAATACTCGGAACATTTTTCAGCTCATCCTGTATTTAAGGGTTTTCCATCGGGAGAATCATTGTGGGGTTTATCCACGGCATTATTTATGGTTTTATTTTTCCATCGGCCGGAGGAGGGGTTGAAGGTGGCGAAGAGGGAATTGTCGAATTGATATATTTATTTCTGTTTTTTTGTTCCGTCCTCGGAGGTTATCTCAACATAATTTTTCATTCAAAAACCAATTACCAGGTATTGTGACTTCCTAGGATATTGTTCAATATCAGAAAGAGGGGCAAAACATTTATTTATAAATTATTAACGATTACCTCAGGTACGGAATATGAGAATGTGATCTGCTGACAAGTCTCCACTCAAATAATTTCCCCCTCGCATGTGCCCCCCCACTTAAAATCTACGGATGCACTCATCAACAATGAAATAAACATCAATCTCCATGAAACAATGAATTAATCAATTGAATACTGTTATTTCACCTCAAAGGATATTTTTATCATAAAGAGATGGATTGAGTAATCTGGGAATCACTTAACCCCCAACGCAAACTAGTCGGCGGGAAATCGTGGCCTATCGTGCACTCATCTATCAAAGCACTGAAGGGTAGAATACACCTCCTCGAAAGTTTAGGATCAAAGTCAAAGAGAATTGGAATAACTTTTCCAGTATTCAAACGCTGGCGGGGGGAAGTCTTGATGCCTCGAGTGAGATGCTTAAATTGGAGTGGGGTATCATGACGAGAGGTATTGATTTTCATTGGATATTCGACATTGAATGCGAGAAACAAGGAGATTAAATCCAAAGGGGAGAGAATCAAGTTTTCAGGGATGTCAATCATTAATTGCGACTGCGGTGAGGGCCGGGAAGGGGGTCTATTTGATTAAACAAATTGAAGTTTTTGGTTTCGTTCATTTGGAGTGAACAATTTGAGAGTCACGGGCGGGGCGAGTCGCTCTTTGACTTCATCCCCTTTCTATTAATTTTTTACAATTTTCCGGTAACTTCCCCTAAACATTGGACAACCAAATTTATTATAAATTTATTAGAGAAAAGATCAGCGACATAATTTTAGAATAATAATAAAAATAAAAATAGTGGGGACCCGAAGGGAGCGGAGGTATGAGGGCAACAGGCAATTAAAATACGAAAAAGGGTAAATGAGATCGTAAGGTTGAGACTGAGTTTATGAGATTGAAGTGGGAAATGAAAAGTCTTGAGGTTCAGTGATAGTTTGGAAAGAAATTCTCTCCAGGTAATAAAATAAATTTGACAGAATAATATAATTGTTGAGAAATAGAAAGTTTAATTGGCTGAAGCCCCTCGGGCGATGGCCTATTGTAAGGAAACTATTTGTATTTTTCTTGCAATAAATTCCGTTAAATATATATATATAGAAAGTTTAAACAATTCCTGGTGAGGTTGTCTCGTCAAACCATCGATTTTACAGGCACGAGTGTTCGCAAAACCATATAAATTTTTACTCCCCGTTAATAATCACCGTAAACTGGGTTTACACCCGCGAGAATAACCAGGCTAAGCTGTTTCCCCAGGTGAGAAGAAGTAAAAGCTTGAATGATTACCGCTAGTAGTTTTTTTTTCCGGCTCCACCTGATAATTCCCCGCGTTTTAAACTCCGACCAATATTTGCGATGGCATTAGTTACGAATTCTCTCGCGTAGGAAAATTAGAAAATTAGAAAGAGAGTTTGCTCCCAATTTTGAAAAATGTAGTTAAAAAATTATAAAAATAGCAAAATTAATTTATTAAAGTTCAAATCTCTTGGGATTGAGAAATTACTTTTTTGTTATAAATAGTCTTTTCAATTGGCTGTACGCACCGAGAGTTTAATTAATCAGAAAAATTATCTCTCCAACCTGAAAGTTAAATATCGTCACATAATTTTGATGGATAGGGGGAAATTTGTCACTCCAGTTATGCCATGAATAAGAAAAATACCGAGTAAGAACAGTTTTGATATAAACGTTAAAGTGGGATAACGATGTTTGCACCAACAACACAGTGATGACAGTTCAGTAATTGCGCTCACACCACAGCGAAGACATGTGTTAGGTATGGACTGTGTGCTCTCATTTCACCTGTCTATAACATCACCTGTTCCCCGGAATAATGAATTATTAAACAACTGTGTCGCTAACTGATCCAATTCGTCCTGTTCTAGGCTAATTGTGCAATTTTCTAAACACGAAATGTCCACACAATTCAAAAGAGCATAAACAAGTGCAGTGAGAAAAAACAACAGAGTAATCAACAACCAATTTGACACCGGAAAATTTTATAATTGCCGTGGGAGAAGATGACAATCTATTTCGAGGAATTTCCTTAACTGCCTCAATAGTAAATTTTATTGAGATTATTGAGATTGAGATCAATTGCGCAATAATGTTTATTTCCTTTTTATATTTATTTCATTAGTATCACGTGATGACTCATATTTATTATCTCTATTTTCAGATCACTCGAGAAAAATGATAATTTAATGGAAAAAATTAGTTTCGATTTAATTTTTTCATCTTCAGATCGACCTACAGAGCCACAATTGACGGAAAATATTTCGTGGAAAATTCATTTCCCCCTTATTCCCTCATCTGCGATGGAGACTTGTCCATAATTTGTTTTTTTTTCTCCCGCTATTACGAAAACCATTCCAAAGCCAACAAATGAAGAAGGTAAACTTTTGTCGGGGTACTTGGTATTCAATGCAGAAATAAACTCCCGGGGAAATACCTTTCACTACGTAAAACCAACCGTATAACGTATCAATTATTAACGCTAACACAGGTAGTAACGATTGATCGGGAGCATCATGAATACTAAGTGAGAACGGTATTTATACTCATTTTTCTTGTCTACCAAAAATTGCAACATCTGAATTGCAAATAACGGATGAGACTACGTAATTGTGAATTTTCTGACATTTAAATTGCGGTAGAAATCGATCTGAGTCGGTTGTAAATTATTTTTTAAAAAAAGAGAAATACTTTTTTTGGACATTTTAAAATGTCCTCTACTTTTCGGTCCTAATTTATTGCCTTGGATAACAATTTTTTTCATCTTCAATTCAGGTATCCAAATATACAGTCAGTTACACAGACATTTGAATTTCCGAGATTATTCAGTAGTAATTTTAGTTAATTAATACCTCAGTAATAATTCACTAATAATTAATCAATAATTCACTAATAATTCCGGGCTCGAAATTTCAATTTGCAAAATTCGTCTCTTGTGTCGGTGAGCAACAAAGTAATAAAAACATTTCCGACAATTTTGGATGACTCGGAAATATCACAAATCGTTATACATCCGGTCATTGTTTTCCCTCATTTTGACAGATATTCCCGAAATTGTGGCGAAATGTGTCACACGTAATTCGAAACATGGCAATATAGAGGGCTATTTGCGAGTTGTATGAAGTTGTCTCGGTATAAGCCGAGAGCGAGTTTGTCAGATAGTGGGCCAACAGGCTTTTTGTCCATGTCCTTTTACATAGGAGAAAAATAGCGGAAATACCGCGGAGACTGAGTCTATTTTTCTGCTTCGACATTCTGTCATCCTCCAACTCTCGCTGTGTTCGGTAAAAATTAATCGTTTGTTAATTTATTTTGGGCGGGCATTAATGGACGTACAGAAATATTCAATAAAAATTACTTAAAATCATTTAAATCAAAAGTCAAGACCTCCAAGAAATTTATTTTCCAGGGTAAAATTACGTGACTCTTTCTTATTTTTTCGATGACAGCCTGAAGAATTCAAGTACAATTACCGACTTATTCTCTTCAATTTTATTTCACCAAAAAATTAATTTCCTAGATAAATCATTTACATAAAAGGATAAATTTATTCACTTGGCCCCTAAATATCCTCAGAAAAATATTTTTTTTTGAATGCCCCCGAGTTCCGTCACTCGAACAAAAAAAATATTGAGTTCAGAATAGTTGAAGCGTTATAGATATTGCGATAAATTTTCCTCCCTAAAGCAGTCCCCAACAAACGCACGGAAATTTCCGAATGAAATGGCCTCGCATTACTCCCTCCGCTCTCCCCTTCCTCTCCTCCATTTCTCCGCCTCGGGATCGCGTGTTCCCGGGCTTTTTCAACATGAGCTTTCTCGGATCAGCGTGTTCCGTTCTTAACTCCCCGAGAGATTCCGCAGACCTGGAGCACAACCCTCTCCCCTCCCACACCCACCCCCCACACACACACATAATTTTTTTATTTCCATCGTAGCAAAAGCCATCGTCCACCTGCTACTTTGACATTAAACTCCTCGTATTAGTGTACAATCTCTCTCCCTGCATTTCTCGGGATATCCAATGAAATAACTCCTCCCCCTCCGGCGTCCCCACCCCCGCCCATCGAGGGAGATTACACGCTCTCAAATGGCGTTTTGGAACGCTCACGATTGCTCATGTTTTTTTTTTCACTCTCCTTCTCTTTTCTATTCTCTCCACTCGATTGTTTGTACAAGAGAATTAATTTTCTTCTCTATAATGAGAGAATCGCCATTCGCTAAAGGTTAGAATGTAGGAGAGGGGATTGATGGGGTGGAGGGCGCGGGGAGCCCGAAGTGAGGTAAATGGAAATGGGGTTTGCAAAATATTCCCTTGAACCTTATTGGCAAACCAGGGGAAGTTTTCACGACAAAAATCAGCCAGTCTTCGATTCTCTCTCTGGCGTTCGTTGGAATTCTAATAACGCTCGAGGCACGTAGGCGAATGTCGATAAAAAGAATGGGTTGTAGTAGTTCGTAGAATACATTGGGCTTGAAAAATAAAAGGAATGGGGAAAAAAATACGTTTCATGAGGCATAAATGCAGGAAAATTGGCGAAAACGTGATTCTATTGATGGAAAAATTAGAGTCCGATGGGAAGAATATTTGATTTATTGAGCTGATCTCGTCACTGACACGAATTTTCATTATTTAGTAACGATAAAATAATTGATCAGAAAATTTCTTTGGTCGCGGAGAGAGGATTTTTCACCGCAAAATCCACTTCACATTAAACTGATGGACCAGCGAAAATGTAGAGAAGTCAAATCTCGTGAGCAGATGATCATTAATTCAGAGTTATCGTGAGAGAACATCAGGTAATAATCATGAATACTCAAAATCCCGCAATAATGCGTTTACACAACAGCATCAAACCTATTAAATAAATCAAGGTATCAGAGTTTATCCGGATTATTTCTTCAAAGATTCATCCCCAAGGCCGCCTACAACATGTAACGAGGATTATTCATCTATCATTACCAATTATTCTCAATGTAAAATTGACAAGAAATGTTTACTGAAAAAATGGATAGCCGAGATCGCGATTGGAGTATTTCACCCTCACCTAAACTGAGAAAAAAAATTCCTTTCTGTCAACTGAATTTTCTTACGAGTAGAAAATCTAAATTACTAAAAAGAGAACAGAATCATCGATTCTCCTGCCACAATAAAAATAAGGTTGGCGACAGGATGATCGTGCTAATCACCATTGAAAATTATTGCGAATGATTTTCCACGATAAAATAATTAATTTGAAAAAGATGAAAAATCTTCAGGACTACCTCCAGAAAAGGACATGGCCATTCAACTCTAGACGACACCTCTAATTCTTAGACCCCCCGCGGAGCCCTTAGAAGATAATTAAACCGAAGATTATCATAAAAATGCCCTCCTCCCCTAACCCTCCCAATTTTCTACTCACAAAAAAATGTTCTTGACCGAAATGAATTGTTTTCTGCCTGTAAGCTCCCAAATCCACGCATTTAAAAATCTGGCTACAATAGTGTCCCTTTTATTCGCAGATTTCAATCTTCATCCCGCCCTGGGCTCCCCGAAATTCTCCTAAAATTCTGTTACTTCCAAATTAATGACTAAAAATCCTAGACCGAACTGAGTACAAGCTCAGCGAGACTACTTTCATCCATTAGCATCCATCCGAATTCCCCGGAATTTTAATCCCCGAAATTTGCGTTCCCTTAATATTACTTGAAACTACAACCCCCAGGAGCCCTCGCCTCCCCGGGGGGATGGAAAAAAAAAATCACCAGTCCTCCCGAGATCGCGAAACATCCTCTCCCGGATGATTTCCGGCTCCCAAGATCAGTTATACGCTCCCACCGAAATACAGCACAAAATTCCTCTACAGATGTGCAAAGAGGGATGAGGCTGGAGGAATATATACGCGCAGGTGTTCCACATAGATAGCTGGCATTGGCATAAAGCCAATAAAGGCACCTACAGGGCCACCCTGTGTGCGCGTCTCGAGTATCGATCTTCGGGTTTTGTGACTTTTCATCGAATTTCCCTTGCACCTCTCAAGACTGCAGCTTCCCCGGGCCCGCGTCTTTTTGAACCCTATTCCCTTGCATTCATCTTGCCTGGCCCTCCTCTCTTTTCTTCGCCATCCCCCCCCCCCCCCCGGGGGGGGGGGGGGGGGGGGGGGGGGGGGGGGGGGGGGAGGCTCCACTCCATACGATGCAAGTGAAACTAACGACCACGAGTTGAGCGGGTGGGAAAAGGGCGGAGAGAGTCGAGTCTCATTTTCCTAGACCAAACTGGGCGTCTTATGGTACTATTTTTTGGTTTTATTAAGACGTCATGTGATACTTGATATTTATGGAGATGGTCCTGAGCATGCACCAGGAGATGGCGAGCGGCCGGGGGGAGATTATTGATAAGAAATGGATAGGAACTCTTAGTGGATCATACATTTCTTAGACGATCGATTAATCGATCTACATAGGTGTATCGAGACTCTAGGGAGGTTGATAAGAGCTCGGGGGGGAGGGGGGGGGGGATTGTGAGGGCTTGGCGTCTGGAGGGTAGGCGGGGTTAACAGAATGATAACATCTGCATTTTTGGAGAATTGAGATTTTGGTAGTGTCATTTCGAGTTGATTTATAATTTTTTGGGGATTTAGTCGCTTGAGCTCGGGGAGATATTTAGGGAATAATTGGGGGAAATTGTTTAACTCTCTTTAGTTGAAGTACTTCCGTGGGATTTTTTTTTTTTCAATCTCAATATGTGATTTTCCCCTCAGTTCTTGAGAAATTATAGTAAATAATAAAAATTATATTGAATGAAGTTAAATTAATAGATCAAATTATATTAAATAATAATTAATGATAAATAGGTAATTAATTAATTTAAATGATATTAAAATTATAGTATGGGTAATTATATTAAATTTTGTGGAGTCAATCGCTGTAATCTTTTTTTTTCTCACTTCTTGATAACATGCGGAGATTTGTCGCTGCTGATTAAATAGTTTATGTGCAAGTTTTCGTGCACAAAATAAATGAAATAAATTTCCTCAACTATGAATTTATGAATTTGTTTCTGTACAAACGCAAAGGCCGTTTCTTTCATCTGGAATAATTTAATTTTTATACTCCACGCGTACCAAGACTTGGTTTTTTTTCAAGATTTTTCTTTTTACTGGTTTTACTATGTTGAGGAATGAAGACTGGGGGGGGCCGCATATTGGTTCGATAAGTCAGTGAAACCGGAGAAGTGGCAGGAGTCACGAGATATTTCGTGGGGGCCACACGGACGGCCTTAATTTTTCACGATACTCCACAATTTGCGGAACGAGGGAATAATCTGCGTCCACGAGTTGTAACAGATTTCAGAGAATTGAGAATACGATGCTGGATTTATTATTTACACGGGAGTACGAGAGAATAGCCACTCATGAATAACATCAGAATTAAATATTACATAGAGTGAATGATATTGGAAAAAATCTGTGCCACCTCTAAATATATTCTTCAGATTGTAAAATGTCAGCTCTGAAATTTTGATGCTGCATAAAATTAAATTTCGATTATCCATTTTTAACTTCTGAAACCCAGGCCAGAGAGTTATTTTAATGATCCCCAATCTGAGATAATCTCAGGTAAGAATTCAATCCTTCAGTCCTGCTAGGGACTTTTCCGATAATTTTTACGGTTTATAAAGTGCTGTCAAAAATGAAATGCCTCGAGTAACTCTTCAATTTTACTGTCGCTTTGAGTCAACTGTCCATCGGTCGTGGTTGAGTGGTAAAAGTTTCAGAGATTCCCCACGAAATCATGAAACTTCCCAAATTATTATCCCCGAATAATCGAATGAGGAGAAAATTTAGTACCAACAAATGGGATTCTCTTAAAATGATAAAGAGATCTCAAAAGAAATAATCGCCCCAGTTCCTCCATTTCTTTTGATCAGTCGCACTTTCTTTGCCCCGACATCCGTAAAAATATCTCATCCGTTTTATCCGTCGAAAAGACCGTCGTTAAAAAAATCGAGCTTACCGGATAATTTTCCCTTTTAATTCTTCTGAAAAAAGGCAAAGCGGACTTGCACTCAGTGAAAAAATTGACTCCCGTAATTTGTCCAAGCCCCTCGCTCCTATTGACTTAAGTGAAGCAACGTTATGTATGGTCAGACCGAATAATCACAAATAATCAACTGGGCGTGGTTGAAAAAAAGACATTGCGATAATTACTGTCGATATTTGGCGAGATAGGGAAACCCGTGATTATACTAATTATGTGCTGCAATATAAAATATTTCGTCGAGGAAAGGAGGAGGGGCAAAAGAATTAGAACTAGAGTTCCAAATCGAAAACTAAAAAAATGGATATTTCAAAATCTACCAACAGAATCCCGAAATAGTCTCACATCTGAAAATGATTCTATTGAAGACGTAATTCGATATTTCTATTCCCAATTTCCATTTATGATGAAGATTTAATTATAACAAGAAAATCATTACTAGGGGAATTGTAATGTAACTGTGATTCCCATTTTCCTGAGTTCCATACTGGTATTTAATTAATTACTGAAATTATTTAATTGCTTCAGAATCCTATCTGATTCCTTATTAATTACATTCAATTAATGAGCACTTCCAATTGAACTGATGATTATTCCATGTGGAATGAATTATGTTCAATCCAATTAGTATTAATCATCGTAAAAATAATCCCTTGAATTTTCAAATTTTCCTTTTTTTAATCGTAAAAGTCTTCTATCTTAATTGTAAGTTCATGATAATAGTATATTTCGTAACAAGTGAAAAAAAATGTTTTTTGGCGAGTGAGAGGTTTATGTCACGAGCCGAAGGTGAGTGATATAATCCCACGAGTCAAAAACCACTTTTTTCACGAGTTACGAACATAATTTCTCATCCCACTTTTTCATCTTTCCGCTTCGCGTCGAGTGACTGAAAAGTATTTTTTCGACACAGCGTGATAAAAATGCTAATTGCTCGAAAATATTAGAAATTTGCCGTCTGTAGAGTCTAAAAAATTACAGAGACTTCAAAACTGAAAAAAAAAAATCCAAATTTCAAACAAAAAATAGAAAAAAATCTGGAACATCTGAGTATTGCTCATTGGTCTCGCGAATATTCAGGAATATCTCCCCTTCCTACTCACCCCTAAAAATAGCTCATTAAGTTGATATATCCGTTTCAACCCAGTTCCATACAACCCTGTCACCTCTCTCCCCTGCCATCCTCCCTCTCCCCCCCTCCCTCCCGGATTTATTATCGTCTCAGTTTCCCCGGTACAAAATTCATTGATAAAATTCTCCATGTATACCCGAGTAAGCGAATCAAATTAGTAGGACAATCCCACGTAACTGGTCGCAACCCGGAAAAGGGATTTCGATCGAGTCACGCTCTGGATATAAATCCGCAGTGTGTGCTTTCAAAGACCTGTCGTTGCCGGAAACTACCATCCCCGAGTAGTTCCTATGTACACGGAATACTTGGTAAAAGGGTGAAAAAAAGGGTTGGACAAAAAAAAAGAGAAGCGAAAATAAACGGGAAGAATAAGAAATCGATTTCAACTCGTAAGAAAAGTCGAGGCAGTAATTTCCGAATGGAGTAGAGAGCCCGAACATCGTACAGTTGCCGCTTTCCTGAGTGCATTGAGTATTACGATGGAAAATATATTGAATCTATACAGAATCCCAGTTCCAATCGACAATAACATATTTACAGTGATGAAGCAGTTCTGGTGAATTAAAATAATAATTTCCTGTTTTATGCCCTAGTCAATTTTTTTTAATGACCAATTCAGCGCTCAGTAATTATTGCTCTGTCATCCACTGATCTGGCAGCGGGATTATCGGTTTGGTTTATGATGAGCTTTACGATTGCGGATCGACAGATGTTTTCCGGTCGAAAATATTCAAAACTAGACGACTTTGTTGCAAGAAGTTTTCTCTTTCAGTGCAATACTGCGGCAGCGGTACCGATTCAACACGTGAAAAAAATGGGGCGAATGTTGTGGTAGAACTTCTGCACAGCAGAGTCACTTCAGATTTCTACTCCCTTTGGCTTGCTCTGCAAACTCATATTCACCGGAAAAGTTTCTTGTGACCTAGTGCGCGAAATAGAACATTATGTCATCGGGTAATGAAACTATTTACTGATCAATGGGACTTTGAAATCTCAGCGGAAGACAGGAACTATAATCGTCTGACTGAAAAAGTACTTTTATCACCGCGTGACACACAATATTTTATGTCTTGACGACTAAAAATTCCGATAAACCGAGCGAAGTGAGGTTAAAATCGCGATTTTACGGCCCCATGGACATCAATACTTTTATTGCCACGTAACACACAATGTTTTTCGTCACTCAGCCCGAAAACCGCGATCTAACCGAGCGAAACGACAGCGGGACAAAAGGAAATATAATTCCCCTCCCTTCGTATTTTCCCGATTTTCATGTCAAAATTTCAAAATGAGTATTTCTCCTCACTTTAACGCTCTGTCACGTAACCTTTCGCGACATTTTCAGCTCATGTAAAAATTATACGTTTAATAAAATATATATAACCGTAACAGCTATTCCGGCGTCAGATGCAGGGACTGACCATCTAAAAAATACAATTACATTGAAATATCAATTGTTTCCCTACTGAGAATAGGCTATTGACTATTTTTCCCTCCCAGAATGTCAGCCAGGAGACGAAATACTATTTGAAATATTCTCTGGATTAATCCGGCTGTCGGACAATCAATACCTCTCGGGCTTCAAAATTTATCGGACATTTCCTTCCAACTTTTCTGCCTAAAAACGACCACATCGAGTTTTGCAAGTTAAAAAAATCCTGAGCGCTTGGGCGTGACATATTCATTTATTTACCACAAAGTTGTCGACAAATATTCGATCATATTAAAGCTCCTGGTGTATTACTACAGAAAATTCTCACCCGTGGAGTAGATAATAAAAAAAACATTTTTAAAAACCTTTGTTTTTACCATTATGGGCATCTGAACATATGCTAAATTCTACCGATATAAACTAACAGGGAATTATTTATGAACGTTTGCATATAGACTGAAATTCGTGATCCCTGGAGCCACCAGTTGGGAAATTTCTATTTTTACAAAAAAAAAATATATATATATACCATCACAAAGAGTTCAAAAGGAGCTTAACGTGGGGACAATCGCTTGCGATTATTCATATATTGTGGTTCTCGTCATGCACCTGTGCAACGTGGGAGTTTAACTCGCGCATTTCCATAAACAAACAATTTCACACCCACCGCCATTGTCCCACGGTATTTTTTTTTCTTCCCGAAAATATATTTATACCCAACTATCAGTGAATATGATAAAAATGGAATAAAATCATTGCAGAGTGTCCCTATCCCCAATGAATAATAATATATTTCGTTTTCTGGCCATTGGTGTACGAGTGAAAAATAGAATTCGTGATTTATTGATATTATTTTCCATCTGAATGGTCGATGATTTTAAATGGAAATTAATACCTTCGCAATTATATTAACGATCCAGTGAAGTCTATCAGATTTACCGGAAAAAAAAAAAAATACGAAAATGGTAGAAAATTATAATGATTGTTATTGATGCGTGAAAAACTGAAATTCATATCTCCCAGCCGAATAATGATGAGACGAAATGTTTAACACTAGAGTTTATAATTTACTCACAGCAACACTCGTTTGTTTTTAAAGTGAAAAAAATATTTATTTGTTAAGTCGGATGTTTGCTGGCACTCACGACTCCGGAGATGAAAAATATTGGTGCAAATGAATAATTGCGATAATGAGAAATGGAGAGAGGAAAACCCGAAACATGGGTGAGCGTAAAATTTTCAATATAAAAACATTGTAACTCACTTTGACGCGTAGCAAGTGCTGCAAACTCTGCGCCTGAGTGCTGTTCGGCAGTGGATTATCCCCACCGAGTCTAGCCACCGCAATTACATTTTCCCTCGTGATATTGTACAAGAAAAGAGTGCATACCGTCTGAAAGGTCAATGTAAGAGGGTAAAAATTAGTAATAATAATATTTGTTGCTTTTTGAATAATGGATGGAGGTACTGACAGATGAGAAAGACAATTGGATTCGCTTTTCTATGATATCATTCGATTGATCGGGTCGAAACAATTTCTCAACTCTTTTATTCGACTCAACTATGAGCAATAAATTCAATAAACAATTCCACGACACTATAAATTCAATTGAAAGTATTACCATTCCGTTTAGGTAAAATTTGTTTACCCCTCACTAAAAATTATCTAGATGTGTGCATAATTGTTGCTGAAGCTAATTTTTCTCGAAAATGGAGAAATTTTGTAAAAAAAAAAATGTTGAATTTCTATTTGAAATAATGTGAAACAAAAATTAATTTATATTTCACTCTATAGTTACGCTTGGAGCTGAAAGACATTTTTATGGATGGAAATTCAGAGAAGTATGAGGCATGGTGTTTGGACGTTAAATTTTAAGGTCTAAACAGAGTAAAATGAATGGAGCCTATTGAGTGCACTTCACCCGAGGTCCTGGGCATAGTTTATCCCTTTGTAATTTATAGTTAGTTCCTCCAATGAATTCGGTGAGAGCGGATGTGTCTTCCAAATGCATAAAAATGAAGACAAGTTAATTCTACCTTTTTACTGTTTCGATTATTAAAATACCCCATTTCCAATAAAAAAAATCCTCTCTTTTTATTAAACCAAAAATAATGAAAATTTCAATAACCTGATTTTTGGCTTCTTCCCGCATGAAACTATCAAGCGAATTGACCGCGTCCAGCACAGTCTGATTGTTGTGACTCTTAAGTAGATTTTCATCTTCCTCGCTGTAGCCAAGAAACATGAAGACCCCATGAGGTATACTGTAAGACTCTGTTTGGAAAGACAATAAAGTTCAACATAAACACATTACACAACTCTAAGGAAGTCAGGCCGAGTTGTCTGGCAAGACAATTGCTCAAACGCCTCAAAGTCAAGATTCGTGGCACACGTAACTCTAGACCAACCAACATCTCTCCCAGTTTCACCCCTCACTCACCCCTCCCGCCATTCTCGGCATTTCGTATGTGTACAAAATGTGGCCTGAAGTGAGTGAGGATCACAGAGTGAGGCTAAGAAGTGGAATGGGCGCAGTCGAGGGGTGTCTAGGTAACGCTAACCCAAGCGAGAACGAACAGCTTACTACTCACCCGGGGAAGGCCGCATGCATATGAAACGACCGCTGTAGCACAAACACCGGCCACGATAAGCCTGGTAAGCTGGTGCCGCATGGTTGTAAAAGGCAAAGTCAGTCTTGCAGGGTGACGACTCGACGCAAATTGTATTACAGAGAAGCAGTTCACCCTCACCACACTGGCACAACTCTGAGCACTCAGGCTCATCCTCGCGATAAAGCTGGAACAAAAATAAATGGAAATTATTTCATTGAACGGGGGGGAGAGGAAGTTGTGATTTCATAATTTTGGAAACGATGGAGATGGTGGGATAATCAATCGACGAAAATGTCTTACGTCAAAGGCTTTTACGTAAAGTAGGATTATTATTGTCAATGGTAATATTTCAATCCGGATTTCGGACTGAATTAACTCGAAATCCATTTTGTTTAAAAGTCTCGAGTACATGGTCGAGTATTTTGGGGATTGGCAGGTCTTGAATGAAAATTTTTGGCTGAAAATAAAATAATATTAGAGTAATTATATTTGGTCGTTCCGTCAATCTGGTTATCATTCATAAAAACTACGGATTTATATAGGTATTATGTAAATATCTCCAAGAAGTAACGACGATTTACTTCTATAATTACACTGACTTCATGGAAATCCTACATTATTGAGTTGACTCTTGTGGTATTTATAATCCCTCTCATCTAATGACACAGAATTCTTGGATTAGTGATTTTAAACTAACATATTTGTCTTCTCTCCAATGAAATTTATATTCTAGACCACTGGACCCAGTTATATTTCCATAAACCTGACAACAAATGTATAAATATCTCCGAGGCGAACTAAAAAATTTCCATATCACACTAATTAGTGCAATTGAAATAATGTACTCTATAAAAGCCGCTTACCCCCAATTCAGTTAATTCTACATTAACACCACTCACACACACATGTCATTAAATTAACGCCAATAAATCATTCAATGACATCAGTCATTGATTTTCCCGGGCAATGAACAGTTTCTGGGCCTGAAATAAATATTGAACAATTCTCCAAACATCTCCTGCGCTCGAAATCAATACAACGAAGCCCGACATTCTCGTGCGAGCAAAAAAATTCAATAAAATGTCCTTCAGCATCGAAGAGAAATGCGAAAATTCGATACACCGTCTCTGACATTTGATTTTCTTCAAAAAATAGCAATTCTCGTGAACTTACCCTTTTCGCTTTACCAACACGAATATACTGATGGTTTTGTCTCGCCCTTTGAACCACACAGAACCCTGGAAAAAAAAAAAAACGAAATAACAAAAAAATATATGAAAAACTCCTCAGCATTTTCACCCCTGCTCAACAATTTTCATGTACGAGGCAAATTTGATTTCTATCGTTCGTATTTTCCCCTTGAATTTTCCGATTTATTCTGTAACTTTTTGTTTGATCTGTACTTGTATTTATTTTTCCCTCCTTTTACATTTCATCTTTTCAGGCATTACGATTGAACCAATGGCTTTGGCGTGGAAACAGCCTTCCCCCCCGTCTGTCGAAATGTCGTACGAGCGAGCGATCAAAGTGTTTGGTATCCTCTCAACGTTTTTCGGCAGCAGTTGCAGTGCGAGAGAAGTGAGGTAGATAGGGACAGGCAGATATATACACTAAACACGAAAACACACGGTTGCGCTCAGGACGACGGATATAGACATGGGGGAGGTAGAAGGGAGGGAGAAGGTGAGAAAACACCCCTTGTAAATTCCCGAAATATTTTCCTTGGCAGTCAACAGTTCATCCGAGTGCCACACCTCTCATACTCCTCACACTTTTGGTGCTAGTAGTGTACACATGCTCACGACACAGTCTTTGATCCTACATTTTCCACGTCAGGCTAAATATTGGCTTTTCTCGCGCTCTACAAAATTTACAGTTTTCATTGAGACTGGAAAATGGAGGGAGGTGGGTAAAACCAGCCGAGAACAAATGTACACCACTGGAATTTTTGGCCATGCTGAGGTCTGGTGGTCAAATTTCACGACAGGAGTATTTTTCAACTGTCTTGTTGCCGGCAATTTATTTATGGTGTGCAACGGCGCAAAACCCATGATCAAAAATAGGTACTTATAAAAATAAAAATAAAAATAAACCTCAGTTTAATAATTACCGTTGCAAGCGTGAAATTGGAATTTTCGAGAGCGTCCACTCAAAATTTTCAAATCATCAGTTGATAATTGCACTGTTGACATTAAAAATTGGAATAATTCTCTTAAATAATAATTGTCAAACACGAATGCAAATGCCGCCGAATAAATTGCGCAGGAGAAACGACAGGATTTGCCAGTGGAGGCGATCGGCTGCTGTAAATCTCAGGCAAAATCCTGAGATCCTTTGATCTCCGGTCTCTCGCTGTTAGTTTTTTTTCCACCCTCCGGTGCAAACTGCCTTATATAAAACGATTGAAAATAGCCTCGCACAATGCCCCCAATAAAAAACGTGTAAATGTCTCACGTGGTGGTGTTGTACTCGTTGTCGTTGTACTGGGTGTTGTAACACGAATAGTAGTACTTGTTGTACTAGGTGTTACTGTTGTACTGGTTGATGCCTCTGACGTTGGCGCAGCCTGGGTGGAGGATCTCTTTGTCACATCTGGAATAAAATTGTCCTCTACAATGATCTCCGTAATCGTTGGCTCAGTTGCCAGAAATGTTGCTGTTGTACTCCACACTTCTGTTGCCGTTGTTGTTCTCAAGTGTGGATGATGATGATGCTTCTTACGAGCGTGAAAGTCCTTCTGCGAGTCAACTGCAATCGGTTAATGAGAAAAATTTCAATAGTTAATCTTTTTCCATGGAAATTGGTTGCTGAGTGAATCAAGATATTCTTACGAGGAAGGCCGTGGGCTTCGAGAGAGATTGGGAAAGAAGTTTTAAAGAGGCAGAAGAATAAAGACCTGATGAGTTTAACGGTAGGTACTGGAGGAAGATGCTGGCTGGAGCAATTTCTCGGTATCTAAATGACTTATCTAACCTGGTGAATGCAATTCTCAAGGAGTCCCAGTGCATTTGGGTTTGAGGGCCGTTGGGATCGATAAGTTCTGGGGATTTGGTTTGAATTTTGTGAGGTCATTCCGACTATTGTTCCGTGAGGATGGAATTTTATTATTTTTGGAAGAACATAATCTTATAAATCCCTTGACACCAATATTTGCTGGTGTCAGATTAAGGAGGTGATTGAATATATTTTATACGAAAGAAACGTTGACTCGAACATTGAGAATAGAATTTCAAGTAATAAAGCGTATAAAGACCGACCAGTGAATGGAAATGTTCACATATTGTCATCATTTACTCAGTCATTTCAGAGATTATGACTAAAAGCTTAAGATTTAAGCGTGGCATCAGCGAAATAATTAAAAGAAAAATAATCATAACGGTAATGGACAAATTATATGGGCTCATTGAGTTATTAATAAGTCATTAAACCCATTTGCGAGGTAATAGACGGAATTGCCCAGTTATTGTACTAATACGAGATGTGTCCGTGATATATTTCATTAAATAATACTAGCGCCGTTGCGGCCGCTACGCTGATGCTTTTTTTGTTATCTTATTTTCTTTCCATTATTTTTTCAGTAGCATTTCTCCATTAATGAATTTCTTCGTATCATTCTTATTATATGTCAAGATAAATTAAATCATTCTGCATTTTCATTAGGTTACCACTCAGTCAATTACAGCAGAAATTTGAGTTTGTTCATTTCGAAAAAGAAGCCAAGCACAAAAATTTTCAAATTTCTAACTTTAATGGCTTCCAAAATCATATGAATAAATTTGCACCCCTTTCAACCCTTCGCGGGTGGATTTTTAAAGAGAGAAAAATTTGTATTTGTTCGTTTCGAATATGAAGCCTTTGTAGAAATTTTCAAGTCTCCCACTTCAACCATTTCCAAAACCATCCAAAAAAATAT
>JAPYZN010002768.1:0-21306 GCA_030522865.1 Psyttalia lounsburyi | reverse complement strand
ATCAGGCCTTTTTATACTAGTTAGAATCTCACTAGTGTAACCGGTGGGAAGCGAACCCGGGTCTGCCACATGAGAACTATAGACTCAATCCACAGCGCCCAACTGCCGGTCCCGGCCATTAATTGAAAATTTGTTTTGTTTATGATGAGGATTTTTGTTAAAATCAATCAAATCGATCTGATTTGTCGAATTATTGACAATAAGTATAAAATAATATGAATAAATAATTTATTGTTTTTTTCAGCGAATGCCCCGAGGGTTCATTTAATAATATTTTTATATTATCCCGTGGTATATAAGATTTATCTTAAAAAATATTATACACAGGTTTTTTAGTCACGAGTAAACCCCTTCGTAGATAAAAATTCACCCACTTATATTATTTTGTCCATAAAGAAGCTCATAAATTTAATTTTACTCGCCATTAAATATTTCTCAAATCTCACTCGAACATTTAATTCCAGAAAAATGTGGCGGCTACCTCTAGTCCTCGTTGTGGCCTCGGTCATGGGCCAGCTGCCGGACGATACCTACTCGTCTACGCGAACTCCCTGGCCTCGCTACGACTCAAATGACCCCCAGAATCCAGGTTTCACGTACCGAAACCCAGACGACCCTCAAAACCCAACATTCGGCTACCGCAATCCCTACGATCGTCCGGACCAGAGTTCCTACGACCGACCAGACCAGTTCCCGTCGTTCCCAGGTGGTTCCAGGACTGGCTTTAACGACAATATCATCTTCAAGGAGGCAACATACTTCGTGGTCGCCTCTCGCATGTGCAGACCAGGTGAGACCATCCTTCTGTACCATCTTTTGGAATTAATTATTATTCAACAAGTCAAATACTATGGCAGGCGTTGTTCTTTTTTTATTGTTGAATTTTTAGTAATTTATTGTTATTGCTTGCCCAAAGACATATTCACTAAATTCACAAAAACCAGAACAAAGAAAAACAAGTTTGTCAAGTCTTCTGAAAATTTTTAACTGCCTCAAGTTGAAATTTTGACAGCACGTATAAAAAATTTCTGTAGGAAATGTTATGGTGATTTCGAACAGTTCCTATAGGTTTTTGTTGTAGGATATTCTCACCTATATATAACAATATATAATATATAAAATTTCCTATTGCATTTTTTATATGATTTAGTTATATTGGAAAATTTCCCATTAACTTTTAGTCAGTCATGTTGGAATTATGTGCGGGTTATGTCAGGGTCCAATGGGGGTTATATGGAAGTGCTATATAGGGGTTTTATGGGCGTCATATAATGATCATATGGAGGCATAATCCCGAAATAAATATTCGATAAGAATTCCCATAAAAAAAACCTGATCGGAAAACCTATTTGGGAAATTCTACAGGAAATGTTCCAAATCTCCATAGGAAATTCAATAGAAAAACCTATAGGATTGTCTATCGGGCATTTTCATACGCGAAAGATTGGTAAGCTTGTTGAATATAAATAGAGCTTTTAAAAATCCCATAACATCCCGTACTCATCAGGTCAGATCTACCGAGTGGCCGTGGATGTGCTGCACAGCGACCTCCCAATGACGGTTCGTGCGACAATCCAGAGGAACGGAGTGGAAATAGCGGCTGACCACAAAGACGTAAAAGAAGGCATTCCCGAGAACCTGATGCTCCGTATGCCCCCCACCTCGATTCCCGGGGACTACAAACTCAGAGTTGAGGGTCTGTACAACGGTCTAACAGGAGGGCAAGCCTTCCTCAACGAGACCCAACTGAACTTTACCCAGAGGTCGATGACTATCTTCATTCAACTGGACAAACCCGTCTACATGCAGGGCCAGACCGTTCGTTTCCGCGCAATTCCCATTAACACAGAGCTCAAAGCCTTCAACGATCCTGTGGACGTCTACATGCTCGATCCAAACAGAAGAATCATGAGGAGATGGCTGAGCAGACAGAGCAATCTTGGAACGGTCTCTCTGTCCTACCAGCTGTCAGATCAGCCAGTCTTCGGCGACTGGATCATTCAGATCATAGCTCAGGGCCAAGTGGAGGAGACCAAGTTCGTTGTCGAGGAGTACTATCAGACGAGGTTCGAGGTCAATGTCACAATGCCTGCCTTTTTCTTTGATACGGATCCTTACATTCATGGGATTATTCAAGCAAATTACACATCTGGGGCGCCTGTCAGAGGGAATTTGACGCTGAAAGCTAGTTATAGACCGATTGATAGGTACAGGTCGCAGCAGAGCACCTCTGTTTACCAGGAACAGTGGTTCAATTTTAATGAGTATTATCCGGCTTGGTTTAATACAGCTGACAGATATGGATCGTCATCTGTGCTGAGGTTCTTCAATGGAACTTACAGGTTTGTGGGATTATTATTAAATTATTATAAATAATTTATATTAAAAATGCAGAGACAAAGCACTTTTAAAAGAGAATAATAGTGTCATAAAGACGAATAAGCTTTTAAACAAATCTCCAATCTTTGAGCCAACAAAATCATCAATTCAAAATGACTAAAAACGTAATTGTTTAGTTCGAGTTTAATGTTTTTAAACATAAATAATTATTTTAATTTCAATAATAATTAAATATTCAGCTGAAAAGACAGATTTACACAAGACGCGTTCCCTTTTCAGGGCAAAAATCCCCTCTCATATAAAGTCAAATATCTTCTATGAAGTCTTATAAAAAGTATTTATCAAGAAATATATGGGCCTTGCAAGATTGAAATTCTATCGTTATTATTATTTCATGTGCGAATGGATTTCTTGTTTGCGACTGGTCAATAGCCAAAACAACAAACTATTTTTAGGTTTTGTGTAAAACGATCCTATTTAGAGAGCAAAATCCGTATTGGAGCATCTAATAACGAAGAAGTAGTGTTAGAAGTGCAAGTTTTTGCTTACACAGAAAATGATTTTTTTTAATCGCCTAATCAATTGTTGTGATTTTTTTTCCAATCTTGGTAGCCATTCGTGTTTGGCATGAGAAAATACGCTTTGAGAATTTTTAGCAAACGATTTTGTTGGTATAAGTAAGAATTGTTTGATAATTGTGTGGTTTTTATATAAGTTGAGGGTACTTTTGTTACTGTTTTGTTGAAGTTCCTTTATTTTTCATTTACGACACGACTATAATAATTCGCAATTACCATTATGAAAATGACACGATAAAATTACTCGCAGATTTGAGTATCCAATGGCTGAACTTCTCGCCTACTCTACAAACCTCGACGGAATCGAAGTGACGATAGCAGCAACTGTTGGGGAGAGATTCCTGGATGAAGTGATCGTGGGATACTCGACAGCCAGAATCTACAACTCGTCCGTTCGAGTTAATTTCTTCGGAGGGTCTCCTCAAGTCTTCAAGCCTGCGATGGCTTTCGATCTGAACATCCTGGCCTCCTTCCACGATGGTTCAGTCCTGAGGAACTCTCAGCTGGTGAATGCACAAATGGAAGTCAAAGCGGACATCGACACACGAAATGGCAGAAGACAGCTGGATACGCAGTATCTGAAGGCCTCTGACGAGAATCCCTCGATCTGGCACGTCAAGATCGACCTGCGGAAACAATTGAACCTTCTGGACGATCCTAGACGTGCCCAGCAAGAGCTCAATAGCATCACCGGGATGAGGGTCTATGCGTACTTGATCGATGGCGAAGGACACAGGGCACAGGCTGAACTGCGTCTTTTGGCGCACGAATCTCCAGACCAGAAGCACATTAAAGTCGCCACTTCGACGAAAAATGCTAAAGTCGGGGAGTACCTGGTTCTCCATGTGCAGACCAATTTCTACATTGATACGTTTAATTACGTAATTTTATCCAAAGGAACGATTATTCTCAGTGGACAGGACATCATGGAGCACAACATAAGGACTTTCTCAATTCCTTTGAGTCCAGAAATGGCACCTGTAGTGACAGCAGTAGTATACCACGTCGGCAGATATGGCGACGTAGTGGCGGACTCCCAGACGATCCCGGTTAATGGCATCTCCCGCAACAATTTCACCGTCTTCATAAACAACCTGAAAGCTCGCACTGGCGAGCGCGTCGAGGTGGCCATCTACGGCGAACCCGGCGCCTATGTCGCCCTCTCAGGAATCGATCGAGCCTTCTACACGATGCAGGCAGGCAACGAGCTCACATACGCCAACGTCATCTCCAAAATGGCGCACTTTGATGAGGACACCAACGGCACCCACTCCCACAACTGGATGTTCCACGACGGCGACCCCGACGACATCGTCCACTTTCCCTCCTCCACCTTCGGAATCGATGTCAACAGGACCTTCGAGTACATTGGCCTAGTCGTCTTCACAGATGCCTACATCTACAGGAGAGCCGATACCTGTAACAGAACCCAGGGCTACGCTGAGTGCATCTCCGGATCAATCCGCTGCTACAGATTCGACAAGAGATGCGATGGAATAATGGACTGCGAGGACGGCACAGACGAGGCAAGATGCGTCATGGGCAATGCCACCGATCTTTCCTTCTTCCGCAAGAACCGCTTCAACAGAATTCAAAGACAATACGAAAATGTCTGGCTGTGGGAGGACGTAAACATCGGTCCCCATGGCCGTTACATATTCAACATCGACGTCCCCAGGCGTCCCGTTCACTGGATGGTGACGGCTTTCAGTATGAGTCCTAACAGAGGCTTCGGAATGCTACCAAAAGCTCTGGAGTACACCGGAGTGCTTCCCTTCTTCATAAATGTCGAGATGCCCGAAAAGAGTAGACAGGGCGAGCAAATTGGTATTCGTGTCTCAGTCTTCAACTACATGAAGTACAACATCGAAGCGACAGTGGTTTTGGCTGGCTCCAAAGATTACAAATTCGTTCACGTCGAGGAGAATGGAATTGTCCAGTCATACAATCCGCGAACCTCCTTCGGGGATCATCAGTTCTTCATCTGGATCCCAGCGCAGGACGCAGAGATAGTCTACCTGCCGATTGTTCCTGTGAGACTTGGGGACATCAAAGTCAAGATCTATGCGACGACAATAATTGGCCGTGACGTTGTCGAGAGGAATCTTTATGTCGAGGCTGATGGTCTACCTCAGTACAGACATCAATCGATTCTACTGGATCTCAGCAACAGGGGCTATCTCTTCCAGTACATGCACGTCAACATCACGGAGGATCCAATAATTCCGTACTCTGAAGAGCGTTACTATGTGTTTGGCTCGAATAGAGCGACAATATCGGTGGTTGGAGATGTGGTGGGACCGATATTCCCGACGATGCCGGTCAATGCAACGAGCCTCCTGGGGCTGCCCATGGACTGCGCCGAGCAGAATATGTTCAGCTTTGCTGCTAATATGTACGCGACGCAGCATATGAGATTGATAAGCCAACGTAAGAGACTCGTCGAGAAGGACAGCTTTTACCACATGAACATTGGTTACCAGCGCCAGCTCTCCTTCATGAATCTAGACGGTTCGTTCAGTCTTTTCAGAAGTGACTGGAATAACTCATCACCCAGCGTCTGGCTGACTGCTTTCTGCGCGAGGATTTTCCTCGAGGCAACATTCTACGAGTGGGAGAACCACCTCTACATCGACCCCGACGTTATCGCTCAGGCTGTCGCTTGGGTGCTCCGTCATCAAACCGAGCACGGTTCGTTCTACGAGGTGACCTGGTTCCCAGACCGAAAGATCAATAGTACTCTGCAGGACGATGAGGGCATCATCCGGAACAGAAACATCAGTCTGACGGCACACGTCTTGATTACTCTAAAGACCGTCAAGGATTTGCCTGGAGGCCTGGGCTCCCAGGTCGCACTGGCCGCCGCCAAGGCCTCCAAATGGCTCGAGCAAAATCTCAATCTGTTGGAGACAAAAGGAACTCCATATGAGATTGCTATCACTGCCTATGCCTTACTACTCGCTGAATCTGCCTCGGCAGAACAAGCTTTCATTCTTCTGTCCATGCACGCCAGACGTGAAGGGGACTTTACATACTGGGGAAGAAAATACGTTCCCCCTATTCGTAATAAAATTGAGAACAACAAGCCTTTCTTGCTGCCAAGATTACCCTATGAATATGACTCGGAGAATATCGAGACGACGGCTTATGCTTTATTGGTGCACGTGGCCAAGCAGGACAAGCTGACGATAGAACCCATAATAAAGTGGTTGAATGCTCAGAGATTGACTGACGGTGGTTGGGCATCAACTCAGGATACCGCATGGGCGATGAAAGCGCTGATGGATTATACTGTCAAGACCAGAATAAGAGAAGTCAGTTCTCTGACAATCACTGTTGAGGCTACTTCCTTACTCGGTAAAACCCAGACACTCATTATTGACGAGAAGAATCTGGTACAGAGGCAGCCTATCGAAATACCAGAGGCCTGGGGAACGGTTAAAGTCCAGGCCAAAGGAGCTGGTTATGCCATTCTCCAGATGACAGTTCAGTACAACGTCGATCGGCCGAAATTCCAAACCCAACCGCCCGTCAAGGCCTTTGATCTCGTCGTTAAACCGGATTTCGTAGGAAGGAATAAGTCTCATATTGTCTACAAGAGCTGTCAGAGATGGACCAATGTCGAGGAGTCTCCCAGATCTGGAATGGCAGTCCTCGACGTCACCATCCCCACCGGCTACATGATACAGCAGCAGACTCTGGACAGGTACACCAGGTCCAGAATGGTCAGAAATCTCCAGAGAGCCAGATTCCAGTGGAGCGAGAAAAAGGTTCTGTTCTACTTTGATTATCTGGATAATGAGGAGACTTGCGTCAATTTCACGGTTGAAAGGTGGTTCCCCATTGCCAACATGTCGGCTTACTTGCCTGTCAGGGTTTATGATTACTATGCACCTGAGAGGTTCAATGAGACCATCTTTGATGCTTTGCCGACCTATATTCTCAATATCTGTGAGGTCTGTGGAAGCTCACAGTGTCCCTACTGCTCGATCTACAATGCAGGGCCTATCTTAAAATCTTCTGGGGTTGTACTGGTGATTTCAATATTAATTTCTGCTTTTAGGTATTTTAGAGTGCAAGAGTTTAATGTCGGCTAGGTTGGAGATTGGTAGATATTATTGGCGCGTTCAGTTGAGATAGAGGGAAGAGAGTTCTCTTCAAGGAAATGCACATTTTTTTCTGCAGATGGAAATTATGAAAAATACGCTTCTGGTTAAGTCATTGATTTTTGTCTTTATTCATTGCCTAAGTGTTTTTTTTTTCAAACAGCCGTTTGGAAATCTCGTGGCAAAAATCTGTAAGAAAAAAACTCTTCCATGAAAAATCTCTTATCTCTCTTAGACTCTCAAGCAAAATGAAATTGATTTATTATTTTGTTTTACGACTGCACAACTGACACCAATCGTCTTCACTAATTAATTGTGTTTCGATAAGCCTTGAGATTGTTCCTATTCTATTTTCCATGAAATTATTTCGGGTGCGTCGGCAGGTTTGCCATGATTATCGTCGCCCAATGAATCTCGACAGAATCGCGATCTTGTATAGCCCTTTATCGATACTTTTTAACTCCAATAGTTGTTTAATTAATGAATGATCGAGTGCACTGATTGATTGATAATCTCTCGACGACAAGATATGAAATAAAAAATTTGACAGCCTGTACATAGTAGGGCATAGGAAACCAGTACAATCGTTCAAATTCAACATCAGAGTTTTTATTTTAATAAATCATTGTAGTTTATTGTAATTGTAATTGTGTACAACACTCGCCAAAGAACTGACTCCTCAGTCTGTGGCGGGGGTATTATCTTCAAGTACCCCAACAATCATCATAATGCGATTTTCTAATGGAAATAATTAGTAATTAATTAATTGATTAGTTTTATTGAATTATCCGTCCAAAATTCCCTCGGGAATCGACTTTGTACTTTTACAATTGATAGTATGAAAAATATAATATAACGTTCATGTTTAGGCTTGAGAATTTAACATAACGAATGAGAACTATTATTATTGTTCATTTTTATAATGATGAGATCATTTAAAAAATCACAATCAGATCCGTCCACAGAAGAACAAAACTTTAATATAAGTGATTTATTAATTTTTGTAACTTTTGTCTTTATTAGAAAAAAATAAAGATTTTTTACACTCAAATGCGTTTTCCATTTATTCATCAATGTCATTGTTATTGAGGCAAGGAGTACGTCTCCTTAAATAACACATTAGCACAAAATATAATATGAGAAACATAAAAAAAACATATCAAATGTTGGACGTCAGCTTTTCCTAAGAATAATTGATCACTTTTTCAATGCTCCGCCTCCATCACTCTAACCAATGGAGTCTAACGATCCAGTGATTGGTAACGACTGCCCGTCTGGAGCCAGACCGTCTCGAAACTTCTGACCACTTCCTCGATCTCTCGACAGGGCT
This sequence comes from Psyttalia lounsburyi, assembly GCA_030522865.1. Classification (NCBI taxonomy): domain Eukaryota; kingdom Metazoa; phylum Arthropoda; class Insecta; order Hymenoptera; family Braconidae; genus Psyttalia; species Psyttalia lounsburyi. The sequence continues at coordinate 12,952 of JAPYZN010002768.1, read as the reverse complement.
GACGAACGTATTTGTACATTTCTTTGAGATTGTCGATCAGGACAGACAGGGAACGTGGAGTAACTGCGCTGCTGTCATCCATAATTTTATATACACTAAAGGAATACATCACTCTATCGAGTGTATCAACGACTGACTTGGGCAGTCCTAATTGTGAGTAGGACGGCATCTCGTCGAATTGTGGCCAATTTTGCTGGCATGGAAGACAGTCACAGATGAAGAAAAAAAGTTTTCTTCTTTGGAGTTGTCTTTGATCATAAGGAACTGAGGCAAAAAAGGCTCCCCGATGATCAAAAATCTGGAGTTCAAAAGAAGCACAGTTGTGAAAACTTATTTTTTCAATTAGTATTAATTTTTTTTCTGGAAAAATAGAGGAATATTTTCAAAACTGTCTCAACAAAATCGAAAAACAAGATTTGATCATTTTACGAGACGATGTAAGTCCCAAATTTTCAAAGTTCGTAATTTACAAAATTGAATGGAATATTGCAAATTTAGACGTAAGGGTTTATATACCTGTTCGCCCTTTTTAATTGGACGAATTGTGTGTAGAGCCACGTATCTTCCATGGGACGTGTAATTAACCGATGGATCACAGCTGTGATTGATCAGTCCATAGAGTGGAACGAGAATCATTCCACGCACCCAAGAGGTGTTCTCTTTGGCGTCATATTCACAGTCCTAAAAAAATTAATATTCTTGTAATGGAATAAATAGTTGGAAGTAACTAATTGATATATGGGAAAGTTAATAGAATACTTAGAATAATGAGAATGATAACAGAATGAAGACTGTTCACCGTTTGTGAATTGATTGAATGGATCTGCGTGTGCTTGAGTATGAGCGATCCAGCGAAGATGACCCATGGATGATTTAAGAAAACATTACACTCTCCCACCAACTTTTCACCGAAAATATTGGTCATTGTCGCGAGCACGTAGACAAGAGTTGTCGCACCCACTGAGAGCCTGAAGAGATCCTCCATTGAGCGCTTCTCTGTGCACGTCGAGAGAGTGATGATACTTGAGTATTTCTTACTATCTAGAATGTCTGAGGTAAATCCTTTGGTCCGTAAATCTGAATAAAGAGTTTTTCAATTATTAATACTAAAGACGGACTTCAATTTTCCATGTTTCAAATGTCAACTGGCAGACTGACAGAAATTGCTACTACCATTTCTTCCTTCAATAACGTTTGGACCCCAAGTAAGTTCTCCTCACCATCCCAGATTGCTCCAAAGACTTTTTCGCGGTAATAAACAATAAAGGACTTTACTTTTCCCCTCTTTCTCCAGCAGCTCCTTCTTTTTGGGAAACCTCCTACTCCTGCAGGCCATTATGCGGTTACTCGGCGTTCAGAAAAATATTTAAAACTACTGAAATCCAATCGATTAATATTATAAAAATTGCCAACGTTTCGAGTGGTAAATCCACTCCTTGTCAAGGCAAACTTCTTTATTTACATAAAAAAAATGGTGTCAACCCATTCTGAAGTGGGATTTAACATTCTGAGAATAATTAGGGAAGTTTTCCCACGAAACGTGCAACAATAATACATAATCTTCATCCTAACAAAACTTTGTTTCATTGTTTAATAAAAATTATGTGTCATTTACTATTAAAAGTCAAAATAAATAATACCAGTCAATCTAGATACCCTATTGTCAGTGAAAGCAGTTAGTTAACAGTTAGTGGGACTAACTGCTTTCACTGACAATAGTGTATCTAGATTGACTGGTATTATTTATTTTGACTTTCAATTTGAATTTTAATAGTAAATGACACATAATTTTTATTAAACAATGACACAAAGTTTTAATAGGGTGAAGATCATGTATTATTGTGGCACATTTCGTGGAAAGCTTCCCTAATTATTCTCAGAATGGGTTGACACCATTTTTTTTATGTAAATAAAGAAGTTTGTCCTGACGAGGAGTGGATTTACCACTCGAAACGTTGGCAATTTTAATAATATTAATTGATTGGATTTCACTAGTTTTACATATTTCTCTGAACACCGAGTAACCGCACAAGAGCGCCTGGAGGAGTAGGAGGTTTCCCAATATTGAACAAAGCGGTTGGAATGTTTTTTCTACTGGAAATAGCTCTTTCTTTTCTTCATTTATGTATAGACAGCATTAAAAAACGTTTTCTTTTTATCTTTATTCGGTTTATTCCAAAATTTATTCCAAATAGTCTTTGATCCTTTGAGGATATACAGGCATCTATTCTCTATGCATGCAACTGTGAATCCTACGCTGGACCGCATTCGCATGATAAGACATGGGAAAACCACAGAACAGTCGTGTCCGTATAGGCAGCTACTTCTAATAGCAACCTCCCGCTCGGCGGGGCCTCACGTATTGAAAAGATCCTCCGGCAGCTGGGATCAAACTCGCAATTTTCCACAGACTAAGTTATCAGAAAACTTTCTTCTCTTCTGCTTTATGACTAATGTTAAGTTTACTTTTTATAGCATAACGAACAATTGAGGGGGGGGGGGGGGGGGGGGGGGGGGGGGGGGGGGGGGGGGGGGGGGGGGGGGGGGGGGGGGGGGGGGGGGGGGGGGGGGGGGGGGGGGCTGAAGCAAAATTGGTTGACACTCTAATCTCAGGAAAAATGGCTGAACGGTAGTCTCATCTTTTCCAGCAGGGTGAGGTTTTCCCTCGTTCTTCGGCGGATGCGGAACAGCGGGTTGGGGAGTGGGATGGGAACAAACCGTAAAGACCCGAGACGGTACACGGAAAAGGAAAAAAAAATTTTCTTAACAGTGAGGGAATTATTAATCCAGTATTTCATGATTTTGTCTAACATTAAATGAACTTTGCCCTGATGACGGAAGATCGAATAAATATTTTCGAATGTCATTTTCTTCAATTCTTATTAATTCCTTATGACGGTTATTGGCTGGAAGGATATAAGGAGAACGAGAAATTCGATATCCGATTGGAAAAATACATTTGGTTAAATTGATCTAATCGATGAAAAACCTCACCTGAATGGGACTCGATCTCCTCCGTCATCTCCTTGAGCCTTTCCCAGCTGCCGGCCTCTCTCCATCCTTTAATAAGGAGTCTAGCACTCATAATAGCCGTGGCATCCATCTTCTCCGCAATGATCAGTCCCAGAATATCACACTCAATGTCATGAAACTCTTGCCAAGCCCTGTTTCTGCACTTTTCCGAGCAGTACAGAACATTGACACACTCGTTGCAGGGGACGCTAGACCACGTCTGTTTCCTGCAGCACCAGCAGTTCGTTCTCCTCTTCCCAGGTTCAAGAATACCTGCATAAGGGGTCTGCAGAGCCAATACCTCGCCCACATCGATGTCCCTCGTGGCGACGAGGTGCCTTCCATATTTTCCGGAGTAACGAAGGGCAATGGCCGCCGATGCCCCAGGAATCTCTGAATTCTCGATATGTCCCTGGGGAAACTCCGGCACGTGCGCCTCGTCGTCCCACAGGACCCTCTGATCGCATTGTTTGTTCGCTTTTCCCTTGAGGATTTTTATGTAAAATTATTCAACTGTTTTTTCCAATATCTTCCACAACAAAGGTCAAGTTTTTTTCGTTCGAACAATGACCCACTGTTTAAAAAGTTTTCCAATTCATTCTTAAATTTATATTTACATTTTTGTTGTTTTTCCTCTCTCATTTTTAAATTAACATGATATAGATTTTAGTCTTGTAGAAAGAAAAATTCAATGCAGAGTTGCGCTGAAGGGGTTTTTTTTTCTAACCAGCTGGCAGAACGAAACTTAAAGGTCAAAGGCATAGTGAGGAGAGGGACAAAACGGACTGTCTTTAGCTGCTAATAACTCAACAATGAAAGGGTGAAATTTCCCGATGACCTACTCATTTTGAAGTTAGTTTTGTAAACTTGAGGATGGCACCTGATTCATCTATTCTGTTACTTAGTTAGGAGATATTAACGATTAATTATGACGGTCCATTCTGCTCACGCTGGCTTATTAATAAAAACAAAATGTGGTTTACCTCGATAATTTGATTGAGGGAGTTTATGATCCGTCTCCTCCTGGAGCCGTGCATTACTTTTGCTAAGGCTTGTGTCTCCTCAATGGCCGTCTTCACGAGTATGCTGTTGATGTCATAGAGATTGATGAGAGCCTTCGTCTTTATCAGAAAGAGCTTCGCCATGAGCTCAGGGGGGTAGGCAAGATTAACCGCCCTCTCGACGTCCTTCAGACAATCCTCGTAGAGTCTTGCTCGGACAAGAGCCGTTGCACGCCTCCCGTAACCTATCGCGAGCTCTTTGGACTCCACCGGGGCATAGATTATCGCCAGAGTGCATTGTTGGAGTATAGCGCTATGGTTACAGGGCTTCTTGCTTTGTAAGAGTTTATCTGCTGTTAATCCCTGTATCTGTACGAAAGCCAAGTTCTTTTCCACAGGGCCAGTGAGATGTTCCGTAGGTGTTCGCATCCCCAGCAGACCTTGCTGCGCGAGAATTTGGATGGTCAGTTTGATACGGTCCTCATCACTGCAGACCGCGGAGAAAACTTCGGGATAGAGAAGATCGCGGTGAACGTCCAGCCACTCGCGGATTTTTGCGAAGTGCTCTTGGAGGGCCTTTTGATCTTTCGAGAAGGGAAAATAAATTTGCGAATATTCAACAGCTGTTATTTTTTGAAAAGTTATTCCAGATTTTTCACAGATTAATTATCAGATTGATGCGGTTTGCTTCATTACTGTTCGTTACGCCTTTTTTAAAGGTTTTTTTCTCTTTTTTAGAAAATTTCAATTAATTTTAGAAAAAGAATCACAAAAGTGAGGCTTTAAGGACGAAATTTTGCGAATCAATAAACAATAAATCGACGATTAATTTGGGAGAAATCTTCAATAATAGAAATAGGGATAGCGAAATATCCTAAAAAGTAAATTTAGAAAAAAATTGTGAATTTCTGAAATAGGCGACGCTAGTCCTTCGACAGCTTTTGAGGCTTTAGCATTAATTAAATGATTCTTGTTCATTCAGGAAATTAAATCCAAGGTAAGATTTGTGAAGGGTTCAGTTGGAAACATCCCGAATTCAGTTCCAATTCTTTGACTTGAATCAATCCAAAGTTTTAGGCTTAAAAATTTTAATTCAAATGTTCTGAAAATCTGGAGTTGAGAATTTCCGAGTGGAAAATCTCAAATTCAGGTAATCGATATTTCATGTTGAGATTAACAAATCTCAAGGTAATGCTGAAGTAAATCATCAGTTTTTTGTTAGTAATTTAATATTGTAGTTATTTATTTTAAAATACTAGTGATTACTGAAATAGTTCTCAATGTAGTGACAATATTTTTGGGCGGAGAAGTTGCTTTTGGAACCAAAATCCCAAGGGTCCAGTTTCCAAAACTTGAAAGAGAACTGTAGAGTTAGTATCTCTTTAAATTTTCTAATTTCTCTAAGTATTTAGTCTGATCGTCAAATGATGAAAATTGATAGGAGTGGAATAATTTAATCAACTCATCTTTTAAAGACAATTTTTCCCAGAATGTCCTTTATAGACAAAATTACTTCTATTTTTCCTTTATCATTAATTTCCAGTTGTATGGCAGACAATTGAAACTCGTCAATTCATGAGTAGTGCTGAATTTGAGAACGACTATTGAATGAAAAATAGTCCAATCTGAAATTAGTTGTGTTGTAAATAGCAAAAAATCCTCTCGCAAACTATTCTACAGCCCGAATTGCATTTTGTTCCATGAGAATATCTGCGACCTTGACGATGTTATGATTTTTCCGATAGTTTTGGGGCTTCATAGTTGAGGTGCGACTGTAGGTGAAACTTTTTTATGAAGGAAAGAAAACAACAATATCCTTTGTCCGATGTCCTCTGGAGTTATCAAGAATATTCGACTATTCGACTCGAAATTGCAATGGCCACAACCTGTTGATTCACCTATAATTGGGTCTAAATCTTACCTGACGCCTCCATTCCTGTTCATGAATTGCGACGGTTAATAATTATGACTTATGATGACTAATGGCTGTGGATTTTGGGCGGACCGCTGATTATTTACGTCTTGAGGGGTAACCGGAGGTGAGCATTCGCGATCGATGAGTTTTCAAAACTTTGTGGGTCGAAGGGACGATCGGAACTGTAGCCTCTTTGTTTACGACCGGTGTCGAGTTGCTCGGACCAATGAAATGTCGAAGAGTAGGGGTTTTATATATTTCACTATACACGCGCTGAATTCGAAGTTCGGCAAGTTTAAAAGAAATCGGAAGAGCTAAATTTCATTTGATTTCCACCAATTTCTAGAAGATTGTTTTCCAAATTTTCTCGATAAAACAATTAATTTCTTCAACTGAATCTAAGTATATTTTTGGTCTAAGTATTAATATGGAATTATATTGCGAAACACGGAAAATACTGGTGTCGTTAAATCATCATTTTTTTATTGAGTTAATTAATTGTTGAAACATTGCTAATGTATTTATTTACATGTATTTATATGGTTTAGTGAGATGGGAGAGCAGGACTGGTGTGGATGTACAACAAAGAAGAAACTTTTGTAACAAAAGAAATAAATTAAAATTGACAAGTTCAATATTTTTCATCACATGGCTTAAGTGAAATTTTCCTCTTAGTTAATGTTTTCCATTCAACTTCTTCGAACCTTTTCAATTTTAGCCCAGGTGTGAGCCTGTGTAAGGGCGTCCTCGCAACGAGTCCTGTGGATAAGTCAAAGCCATACCCAGGACGTTTTCCAACATGTTAAATTGAAATTGTCAGTGGTAATACATACAAATGTTTGGAATTGAGTAGGGGGAATGCGTTCCTCATTTTTTTGGTAGGACAGTGGAACTAATGGATGAAAAGGATGTAGGATAGGTGGCAATAACAGTCATAAGGAATGCCTTCTCAATCTTTCTAGTCCAAAAATTACTGAAGAAAAATACCACTAGTGTTCCAAAATTATTGGATATTATCCGATAGATTCGTTGCCTAGGAACGACATTGCAGAAAAATTTGATACACGAGTTGCCTATGCAGGGAAGCTTGAATGAAATATCCGATTGATTTTGAAGCACGAGTGGAATTTGACCGATTATCTTTTCCCTCAGACTTTCAGTCAATAAAATCGTCACATTCGACGTTTTTCTATAGAACCTACAGAGTTTTACATTCAAAAAATTTTTTATTCTGCTCCGCTGCCCGGAGCAATGAATAATTTTCGGCGAACGATTCTTTTGATTACAATTCTGAAAGAAAAAATAATCTCAGGGTGCCCTACATACAAACGAACCTATTAGGAAGTACCCAATAATTTTAAAGCTCTTATGGTATTATAACTGATTATTTTTCCACTCGAACTCCGGACAAAGAGAGTGCAGTGAATAACATGAACTGAATTATAAAAGTTTTGAAGAAATTTCCGATCAAGTTCCGTTGAGCAGCCTCAAATACTGCGTTCTAATTGGCTGAAATCCGCGTGAGAAAGGTAATCATCAAAATTATAATTAGTTATCGAACAGCCTGACAATAACAAAAAAAATAAACGCCACATACAAGAAAATTAATAAATCTTGTGAATCTCCCATAAATTGTTTTTATTAACGGCTTTGTCTTATGATAATTTCTGATCTCCCCTTAACGCTTAGAATACCCTCGATATTTCTACATCCCATAGAAAGATCAAAGTACAAGTTAATTGCTAAAAAACATGAAAAATCAGAGAATGCTTACGTTTCAAACAGTTTGAAGCTAAACAAATCAGGGATGAGTTGGATGATTGTTCGAATGAGGTAGATGCATACATTGATTGAATCATGAACCACCATTCAACAGTGCCAAAAAATAACATCATCTCTTGGATAAACACTGGAAGAATTCGATGGAAGGAATGAAAGTTGCTCTCCCTCTGTCACTTTGTTCGAAACTCACACGTTAGAACTACTTAGAATACCTGAATTATTTTCTCCGCACTCGCAGGAAGATCGATATACAATATACGTACTGAAATATAAAAATATAAATGAAAAATTAGGATATTTCGTGATGAATGAAATCCTAAAATCTATGGCACGTGAAATAGACAGTTACTGGGCCTAACACGCACATGCACACACACATACATCGCCCTGACCATTTCTTTTCAAGTACTAACCACTGATATAAATTATATCCGCTGCTGGTGGACGAATATTTACTCCATACGATGTTGAAAATTCCTTCAACGATTCGTAACTAATTTTTAAAGGTATCCAAGTGAAGACGTCCATGTAAATCACTTGTTTCTCGAAACAATAGCTCTTTGGGCTTTTTCAATGCAAATAAGGTCAATTGCATTCATAAGGTTTAGTTGAACGGAACATAACTGAAAGTTATTGAAATTGCAGTATATTACTAAAAATTCTGACTAATTTTTTCTTCTCAACTTACAGTAGGTTTAATTCTTGGGCTCTTCGTCTTCTTTATACGATAAAATTAATAAATTTTTGCCAGGTATTCATAACTTCTCGTGACGACAAATACTCCAACGAATAAATTGTAGCCAAGTGCATTAACGTGAAGAGGCATTAAATAATGTTAACAATTGCCAATTGATTTTTCATTATCAGGTAATGTATGACATCCAACCGAACATCAATTGACGTATAAATTTTATAGAAAAAGCCACGAAATTCGTTCGACAATTCTATTGGATTGATTCTATTTATTTTTAGCTAATACTGTTTTTAAAAAATAGATCTTATTTGCATCTTCTTTTTCTCAAATGCTTTATATGCTCTATTAAAAAATCAATTGCATTCAATTTTTCTGCGCAATATCCTTTATCGAGATATTTCCCATACCTCCGTTAAAATTTTTCGATTTTTTTTCGTGCGATTTTGTCAAGAATTCAAAATTAAGGCCCCAGTGTACCCCCAGCCGAACATAATCTAAATTGTTTTTCTTTTCAATTTTTTTCATCTACAACGGTGTATATTTAGACTTTTCTTTTTTTTTTCTGAGAAAAAATTTAAAACAAACACAATCCAGATAACGTTCGACTGAGGGCCTTAAATTGAAAAAAAACGCGATCGAAATTTACCCAATACAAGTTCACCAGAAATCCCAATAGAATTTTCCAGCTTTTTCAATAAAATTTGGTCGTCCCAGTAAAAATAAAAAATAAAAAAAAGAAAAATCGAATAAACTGTTCTCAATTTTATGAGCCTTCATTGGTCTCCATTAATTCAGTAATACGTTGCTTGGCATTATTGAACACTTGTATCTCCTCGTTGTCCAAAATCTTATGAAAACTAAAATAACCCATAAGTTTATCGAGATAGCTTTTGGCTTCCTCCGAGGATATGGTATCAGTATCACATTCACTTTTGATGACGACACTCGTCGTCGCCGTCGCTTCTTTCTTCTCGATGATCTCCGGCTGGCATCTCCTGAACCACCGTTCAATGGTATCAAGACTGAGAATTTTGCCTCCAGGCAGGCTTCTCACGAGCTGTGTATCAGTGGGTTCAGAGACGCCATCCGGCCCTCGTTTCCAGTGCATCTTGATCCAGGCCAGAAAATGTCCGTTATTTATATTATCCAGATGTTGAATAAGTGGAACAGTATTGTTTTCCTGAATCATACTATTGACCTTCTTCAGAAAAGAACGTTTGCAATTTTTCATGAGAGCCACAAGGTCAGAGTCAAATGGTCTGACCAGAAAGCTGGATGTCTTGGAGACAACGATTGTCTTCAAGCCTCCAAAGTCTGCCGTCAGCGTTGGCGCCTCAAAGATGTCTCTATCCAGTATCAAGAGGACCTTCTGGGGCATATTTTTCTCGTTCAAAAATCTCAAGACGTGGGACGAGAACTCCTGTTTGAGCCAGTGAGTAAAAATGGTGGAGTCTAGTCTCTCGGCGTCTGATTCTGTCGAGTAAAGGGGCAAGTTGAATTCGTTCTTCCAGAATTTTTTCTTACCCGAGTTGAGGGTGCAGATGAGGGGTACTTTGAGGCTTAGGTCTGCGTTGGAGAAGGAGAAGACTCTCATGTAGTCGTCCTGAGGATGTTCTCGCTCGGCCTGGTAGCCTAAGGAGAGGGGAAGGGATTTGTAGCTCCAGGAGAGTACTGAGCAATTGAAGACCTGGCATTTTTGATAGTCTGTACAGCCCAGGGTGTTCTTCAGCTCACGCTGGAAGTCTCCATCGGTTATTTGGAATATTGGAACACTCTCGAGGGTCTCCGGGAGTACACGAAAACCGTGCTGTTTGCACCATTTTATCAGCCATTCGTTGGTCATGTAAAAGTTCTCGATTCCGTGCTTTTTGAAGAAAGAGTCGGTTTTTTCTGGAAAAAATTTTTGCATATTTAGAATTTCTTGGATTAGAAGACTTTCAAGTTGTCAATTCTTTCAGTTTCATTCTATATTTGCATTCAATAAGTTAAGAGTTTAGAAAAAAAGTAGTTTTACGTAGAGCAAACAATTAATGAAAAATTTTAGCGATAATTACCTTCAAAATGAGCCCTGGTAACGGCAATTCCCCTTTGTTGACAGTACTCATACCACTTGAGCAACGAATTATTGACAAGTTGTGGTATATCAGGCTCCCTGGTTCCAAGATTTTTCGGTTTGGGCTTTGGTCTGGGTTTCGGTCTCGGTTTTATTCCCAGAGGTATCAGATTACCACTAGTGTCATGTCCTATTCCATTACTCGTCAAGTCCGATGCCCCTGGCTCCTGCTTTATCGTCAATTCACCGTCTGTATTGTGGATTCTCATCACTTTGGGCGTCAGGAGATTGTCCTTGTTCTTCACCCAGGAGCGAATTGTGCACCTGGCGACTCCTACTTCCTCAGATATAGCTTTCATTGTCTCTCCATTCTCTATTCTTTTAATACAGTCCAATTTCATCTCCACAGAGTGCCTATGTCTTGGGTACTTTTTCAGTGACTCCTGATTCTCATCACGATCTCTGACCGGGACTAGCTCCTCGTTCTCTATCATTTTCTGCTGCAATATCTCGATATCCATTCTTTTGTCCTTACTTTTTTGGAGAGAAAAAAATGAATATTATATCCTCGAGTTGGATTTTGCAGCTTTAGAACCCTGAGAAAAAAACAAAAATAGATTTTACCAATTGCAATTACAACAAATGGCTTATTATTTGATGGATTTTAGGTGGGAATTATCTAGAGTAATGAATCATGAAGATGTAAACATTACGTTAGGTTATGTTAGTTTTGTTTGTGAAAGAAAATGAGGATAACGCATGCTTTATTGTTATTAGAAAATCTAGATGGTTCGGTAATTACCTTCGATGGGCTCTTCAGATAGTCATTTGCAGGCGTGAGGAGCAATTATCGAAATGAATGCAAATTTGTAGGTGTATGTGGAAACGCTGTTATTGTTTAATAACCATTTTTAGCCGGCTATCTTCAAACTGTGCGAAGTTGCTGTCAAACGTGTACCAACCGACCAATCACGGGGGGCACAACGAGCGCCATGTTATGTCGACTCCTGTCAAGTAGGTCAAGTATGTCACTAGGGCAAACGGCGCGAAATTCAGTGTTAGCGAAAAAAGGATTGGTAGGAACTTGCAACTGAAGCCCCAATGAGTAGTTCAATGGGGTCCAATAAATATCCAATGTAATCTCTGCTAGTCCTTGATTGGGTATTAAATAATAAGCAAAATTGATTATCACGAGCAGGTTATTCAGAAATAATTCCAATATTGAGTGTTTCCGAAGGGCACGTAAATCATTCATTCATTGGATAACAATTTTCAAAACTCAAAATATTCAGAGAAAAGTAAAAGGTGTTAACTCTGTAGATGATGTCTTGGAACTAACTCCAGATATTCAAAAACTACTCCTGGAAGGCTCTTACCTCCACTCTTTCTTATCTTGCGCACGCATTCTCTATTTTCGTGCATACTAACATAATTTGAGGGAGGAGATCCAGGCGACGTTGGGATGTAGTCAACGTTGCCTAGTCTCTCGACTCGAGGACCCACATGTGCCCCAAAAATGACGTTTCTCACAAGGAAACAAAGGACACAAAAGGAGGTCTGTTCATGGTTAGTCACGGACTCTCTTGGAAAATAGACACCTAAATTTTACGATGTTTAGGGCACTCAAGAAAAATCAACAGTCCCAATATTTACTTGAGAGTGTTTATTATTATTCTGACAGATTTTCGACTGCTATAACTTTGGGAAGGGCACTGAAATATCAAGCAATTGACATTTATGACTTTTCTTCACCGTTTTTCCATTATTTGTGAAATAGTTTTTGGTCCCTTATTCTACAATTTGCTCTGAATTCAGAATGTTCAATATTATTTCAAATTTATTTTGAACTAATAATTAGAATCTCGCGGATAAAAATGGCTGATTCATTATCTATAAAATTCAATTTCAGAACAGAAGAAGATAGACATACATCCGTTCTCATTCTCACTTATTACTGGTTCCGTTCACTGGTTTCATCGGATAGGTCAGAGCGGATATCCTCTTTGGGACAGGCCTTGGAAATTATTTTCACGCAAACCGAAAATTGACATGTTGCAAGGGCTTTTTTCTCGTCAATTTTATTCACAGAATGAAACTAATGCAATAGGAATAACAATTCTGAGTGAGTTTAATTCTTCAAAGTAATATATTTTTAGAAATCAAATTCGGATGAGAATATTTCCATTTCAGTGCAAAGGAGAATATATTTTTCACCTATAGGAGGGAAAAGTAGACAAGGCGGTCTCACGCGCACAATAACGACCTGAGCCGAATGCGAGGGTTGTAAGCACATGGGGAAGGCTTGTCTGATTCTCTTCCCGAGGGTTGAATACGATTTACCTGCCAAAATGGACTCGCTTCGCTCGGTTAGTAACGCTCCCTTTCGGTCCATGTAGACAGAAATAGTACATTATGTCACCAGGCGATGAAAGTATTATCTGACGAATGTGGCTTTATAATCCGAGCCGAAGGCGAGGATTATAATCACATGAGTC
>JAPYZN010002767.1:0-23643 GCA_030522865.1 Psyttalia lounsburyi | reverse complement strand
AAAATGTCGATATCTCGAAAACTATCAGGCTTAGCTCCAAAATTCGAACAGATTTGAAAAGCTGAGGAAATTTCCGATCGATATACCCCCTCATATTTCAATTTTAGGGATTTTTTGGACTTTCGAATTTTTGACCCCCGGGAGCCGTCGATTTGGTCGATTTTCGGCTGGCTGAACACGTTTTCGGCGATATCTCAAAAACTATTGATCCTATCGCCTCGGGGTTTGTTCCATTCGAAAGCTGAGCTCATTTCCCATCGATTTAGGGTACTCAGAAGTTTCTAAAAAGATTTTTTTAACCCCTTTTTTGGTAATTTTATGAATTTTAGAAAAAAAAATCAAAACGGTTGGAAAAATCTGTTTAAAAAAATGGAAATACTCTATATCGATGGGAAATGAGCTCAGCTTCCGAATGAGCACAATCTCAGGGCGATAGGATCAATAGTTTTTGAGATATCGCCAAAAGAGTAGCGATTTTAGTAAAAATTGTAGGAATGGAAAGGGGGGGGGCCTTCAGCTTTCCATATCCGGTTGTTTCTATTAATTTTCATCCTCAAATTCCGAATTATCAATTACACAATTCCTGGATATTTCCCCGGAATGCACTGGATTTGTAAATGAGTGGAAAAAAGAATTATCCACTCAGGTACTGTTGCGATACAGAAGGCAAATTCTCACATATAAAAATATCTCCGCATGCGAGCCACGTGTTCTCGACCATTGAATCACTCGCCAGGATAAAATACCTCAGCTCTATCCTTCGATTTTCCATTTCAATCGCCTCAATCTCCCGTCTGGAGGCCCCAATCGAGTCACGATCTTGCGCAATGATGCAGATCTCCAATCCGTCGATCGCCAGTGACTCAGACTCCTCGGACACCCAATAATTCCGTCGTATCAATCTTGTATTGAGGGTTTGGCCCCCGAAAAAATTAGATAATAATAATATACATATTATATGAGCCAATTAAAAATCTATATCAAATTTTGAACTTAACACGAAATTAGAAGACCGAGACATTTGAGGGGTTCAACTCAAGATTTTTTGCGTCTAACTAATGACTCACTTGCTTTTCCAAAAATTCCATTCATTTTGTACTGAGATAAAAATAGTTAATGATATTTTCCACTGATCATTTTGGTCGTGCTAAAAATATCCATGATGTAGAGTTTCTGGGCAATTAAAAAAATTGGAGTTAAAGCATTTTCGTAATTAAGAATATAATGTCGATTTTTTTCGAATCATGTTTTTACTGATTTCAATTGCTATGACACCCTTAGAAGATCTCGAGTATCCCAGTTCCCACTGATTCCCTCGGATTTCGGCTTTTCACCCTCAATTGCCGCTATTCTTGACAAGTCAGAATGCCTCCTCAATCACAACCAGCTCTGGACTCGTCTCTCGGCAGCTATCGCGGCCGCTCGGGGCTCACCGACATTCCCGATACTCCACGGTCATTCAGTCTCGACTGAATCGTCGACAAGTGCGGAGTGAGTCGCTCGGCTTTTCTAGCCGTACCTCACCACGAGTTCAGACCCGGCTGTCACTTGACAGCTGATTTGCAAATCGAGTGGAGCCGAACATGCATTCGATAGCGAGGCTGTGCCACGGGGACGTACAAGTCCCCACTAAAATATCATTAATTCTTCTTCAATGAATTACAAAGTGATTACTGTACAAAGAGCCATGGTTTGTGGCAGCCGCTAGGATAAATTCGTACAGCTGAACGAATTATAAACAGGTGAACTGTAATTTTTCTTTGATCTAATGCCAAACAATCAAGCTCAATTCAACGGAGTACGGGAATTGTAACAAATTATTGGCGACGTAAATTCTATTTTGAGAATCCAGTGTGACGATATTTCTCATTATTTTTACGGCAATTTTTTTCGCTATCATTAATTTTTTCCTATGATTTTCGCGAGTGAACGTGAACAACTGGAAATCTTGTGCCAGTGGAGGATGACATTCGATCGATCGGGGACGAATGCAACTGCTCTGGATAATAATTAAAGTACTTCAGGTGCTCCAGTTTATCGACAGATAGTGTAATTTCGTGGATTATTGTGTGAGTGAGTTGTCCTTCCGTCTGGGGAAATTTTCGTGTGACAAGTGACAGATGATGAACGAGAGTGGATTGCCAATAGAATTGGCAGGATCGATCTCACGAGAATGTTGACAGCTCGATCGGGTGCACTCGGGGTGGGCAGAGTACCGAGAACCCCGGGTCCAGCTGAGGGCAGTGATCACTTGTTTCTATTGCCGGAGAGAGCTCTTGTCATGGATAGTACACATCTCAGGCAGGATCTGGCTGGACTTGATTTCAATCTTCATCTCAATCTGCTGCATACCGCGCCACGTGGAAACATCTGGCTCTGTAAGTTCGTTGGAAGGCTTGTGGCGTCATTTAAGGATGTTCTACACATCCATTTCTAGTATTTTCCTTTTTTGTCAGACATTGCTCACAATTTAATGAGACAAATCCACAAAATATTTGGCAAACCCTCTCCAAACTTACCGAGGCTTTCTCCCACCCGGTGGAGGAGAATAGAACAATAAAGTCCATTTTAATTGGAATGTACCAAGTTCGCACGTACATTGTGCCGCAGATTTCCTCGAATTCGCAACGATTCGATCTCACCGCATTTTTACGTCCTTTGTCCAGCTACTTCACCCCTTCCCCATTTTTTTTGCGGAGAACCGGGTCCTTGAGAGGATCTCCAGATGGTACTCAACGATAAAATGCCTTAATTTTCTCCTCAATTCAAATTTCATAGTATGGCAGACAGGATTAATTTTTCTACTATTAAAAATTTCCGGCGAATCGCCTGAAAATAAATAAATTTCTAATTTTCTAGAGAAAAAATGTCAATAATAATCCAAATGAATCACCATCAGCACTCATCAACATTTCTTCTGGCATTATCAGAACAAACGCGCCACTGACTCACGTTTTTTGCTCCAAACTGAATGCTCCAAATTAGAAAATATGTTCCCTTTACCATTCGGCAAAAAAGAAAAAGAATTAATCTATCCGATTGATTCCGAAAAAAATGAGGTTTCCTAATTACTCCGGGTGTACAGCTGGTCGCACTGAAATCTCTCCATGTGATCTGGAAATAAAAAAATCTATTACTATAAGAATACATCAATCACCAACACACGATGACCTGCATCGACTAGAGCCCGTTAATAATAGATACACCACCTCGTTATTACTTTCACATGGATGTTAAACGATGAAATGAAATTACTTTCGTCCACTCAATGACGACCCCCATGATTAATGAGCACTGCAAGTGACAAGAGCTTTTGTTTGTCGTAATCGGCCCGCCACTTGGACATTTAATTTATTCTCCACTGCAGGGAGAGAAAATCGAAAAAATTCTAAAGAGAGTATTTTTTTGGGGTTAACAAAATCATTAGTTGAAATTATTGTTACAAAAGGCAATTGGTTGGCTTGATTTTGACAATCTCAGGCGTCAATAATAAAAACGGCTCACCGGAGCAGTCTCTCTTTTTTAAATTATTTTTGGTAATTGAATCTAGCCCCCCCTGGGCCAGGAACAGGTCACGAATTTTCCTGCCCAAAGAAGACTTGTTTGAGGACTAGATTTTTTCTCTCGTGGGGGGTTTGATTGAGTTTCATTCAGTTCATTGATTTTCGTCGACATGATCATGACCCGCACAATTCAACTCAACATACGTGTACATCCGTTACTATTTTCGTGGAAGTTAATTATTTTTTTTTAACTAGTCGAGTCTGCGAAATTCGAGATCTGACGGTTAATCGACGCGCGGTCTTCTCGGAATGACTAACGGACGGGTTTTTTCATTTGGGGGAACGGATTGTTACAGCGAATGTTGAGTCTACATTGTTAACTCTGATGAATTGACGGTATTAAGGTATTTATGGTTGGCTGCAAGGTGGGGAATCTATTGTTCTCTCGTAGAAAACTGATCGTCGAACGAAAAAAAAATTCAACTCAATATTATTGCACTGTTTCCAAGAATATCGGGTTTTTGACATTTTTTTATCAAATTTTCTCTCTCCGTGCACTCACCGTTTTTAACATTTACGGAAGTACATCGTCAACTGGATTTTACCGTTCATTTTTATTTTTATTATGCAAATATTTTTGCGCCACGGTAACCTTCTTACAGTTGGAAATACCATACCGGGCCCTTTGCCAAATTTTATGTACTTCACTTGCCAACAAATAATTCCAGGACTTATTCCCCAGCTTGACCTTGACAATAAACAAGTCAGCAAAATTTCTCTGTCAATTGAATCCTCTTTTTCAAAAGTATTTTATCTCTCGGTGGAGGTGGGCTTTTGTTGGAACTCGTGAAGGTGGAAGTTGTCGGGAATAATTAATGCGTCCGGTGGCGGCCTAGATGAGGTCTGGAATGAGCCTTCCCGATAAAGACGCTGTTGATGTCAAAGTTACCCCGAGGCTGAATCACCTCGATCGGCTTATTATAAACGACCAGTGAGCGACAAATTCATCCCAGGTGATGTCAGCGGATAATCAACGGGTTTATTAAACAACTGATTGAGACAAGTTCGTTGTACTGTGTCATCTCAATCTTAATTTAATTTATTCATGCCAAGCTGGGGCTCAGGTGATTAAATATAAAAATATAAATTTTGAGATCTTCGAATTGCCAAATTGACTCAGAAATTTATGGATAATGTCTCAATAATGAAAATTCAATTGCATAAATTAATTCAATTCTGAGAAATCTCGGCCCAGTCGATGCCCATCAGCTTCACAAACTCATGTTGACACGCAAAAACATTTTCCACTTGTCAACGTGTTAATGTGACAGATATATTGCAATCCAGTGCGACGTGTTTTCGTTCCCCGCGATAAGAAAAAAAAATCCCCAATGTATAATTTTTCTTGCTTACGCAAGTGTCTCTCGATGATCACACGCCTCGCTCAGCTCGATGGCCCGTCCAATTTTACATGCTCGAGGGCGTCCCCCAAGTGTCGGGGATTCACGAGCAAATAGAGGGTACCCCTTCCACTGGAATGCCTCCATGCGACGCATCCCGTAAATTAATTGACCTCGAACGTGAATAATGAACAGTGGCAAAATAGGAGACAAAGAAATGGAGGAAAGGGGAGAAATTTAGTTGAGTTTCTTTTCCGTGAAGAATTCTCCAACTTGAATTACGTAACGTAAAATTTGTTTATCCCCACTAAAAATTGTTTAGGCGTGTCCATAGTTTTTGGTAAAGATAGTGAATTTTACTGTCCGAACTCCCGAAATTTTCCAATATCATCAAATAATTCCCAACAGAGCAACACATTCCGTGGAAAAATGGCGTTTGCCGCCACGTGTTAGGCGGCAAGATGGCTAGGCCAATCCATTCGAGACTTACGAAGACTTAAAAGATGCAAGCCACAACATACAGCAAAATCCCAGTAGAAAAAAATGTATGAGGCACGTTTTCAATATACGAGTTTACAAACTAATGCCAGGGGAAGTTATATTGAAAAACTTGTACTTTTTAAAAGTGTAAACAGTTCAATCAGTTTTCTAACCGTTATTTTCTCTCATTAATGTTACAAGTGAGTACTCGAGTCTCTTGGCAAGTGATACGTTGGCATGTGGTAATGTATCACAATTAGCTATAAAAATTACCTCCGAGTGCATCGAATCATTTACAATTAAATCCCATGGATGTTATTTCCTTCGTTATTCAATGACTCGGCTTTCACCGTTTTAAATAATTTATGGATGGCATTCAGTGGACGAGATGCAATTGAGGTCAATTGTAACGCAGAAATTAGAGATGAGTGTGCTATAGTTGGAGAAATTACCAGTCAAAAATTCAATGAACGATCCGTAATCGTGTAATATTTTGATCATTTGAGTGAGATAAATTACTCAAATGCAATGTCAGATAACATTTGCTCACTGACAAATTGTCTATAATAGCGTGGTCAATCGTGGGCAGGTAATGTCATTTAATCGTCATCTGACATGCCCCGAATTTTACTCGTCTCACTATTCCCTACATTCCATCAGTCATTAAGTTTACAAAACGAATCTATCAGAAAGTACACAATATTTATTAAGCTCTTGCGGTTTTACAAGTGAAAATTTCTCTTCGTGTTAAATAATAATATTGGTTAGGAGCATGAAATAGTTGGGTATGTAATGGAGAAATGGGTATAATCTTATGGATCTCGTGTACCACCTGGATTACCGACAATTTACACCGACTGTTGTTGCCAACCGTCAGTGATTCCTCATTGCTAGACTAATCAATTTTAATTGGTATACGTTTTTTGGGTGGTTGGGTGGGGTGGTGGGGGGGGGGGTGGGTGGGGGCTACAGTGGCCGCTGTATTTCGCTGTGCGGCAGTTGGTTTCATTCAATTAATCGGGGGATTGAATTATCTCAATTTACTCGAGCCAGTAGAAATCACAAGTGTTTTACAAGCCATCAGAAAGTCATTTCGTGTAATTGAACAAAATGAACCCGGAGAAAAGATGTATGGCTTGTAGTTTACTTGAGACACTCGTAAAAAATTAATCATGTTGTTTTGAGATAAAACGTGTGTAATTTTTAACAATCACTCGTTGATATAAAAATGCTACTGTATCCGCTAAAATGTCCATTTCCAGCTGGCCATGGCAAAAAAGGTCTTGTGAATTTTCATAAATTTATACAAATCCAAGTACAAAATCCAAAACAATCCCACTATTTTTACTCACATTCTACAATTTAAAATGGTAACATCCGTTTTTTCAAATTTTTCAAATTTTTCCGCCCTTTTGGACGGGCTCAGTGGAACGAAAAAAATTCCATCTTAATGGCATTGAAATTTTGTGTTTGTTTTTCCCTCGTTCTCTATTTATATATTATTTCGCGAAACTTTCAGTTAACATCGCGTAACAGGACTATTTTTTTTCTTATTTCAACTTCCACGTTACACTCTTTTACCAGTGCCATTGGCTTTTATGACCCTGGACATGAACAAGTCCATTGTTATATCGATTTTCCAGTAAAAGAGACCTAACAATTTTATGGCAGACTGTTAAATATTTGAATTTATAATGCTAGGAAGTGTTTTACGCGATTTCAGGCGACGTATTTGTTTCTGTTCCACTTCGTTCCGTGCCGATTGTGTCTCGGGCTCTGAGGCTTAGAGTCTAAGCTTTCGCATAGCTGCAACAATTGTTGAGGTGGGTCTGCGGGGGAGGGGAGGAGATATATGATACACGAAATTGAGTTTAGTGCGAGAGGAGCAGTCGTTGGCATGAGTTAGGCCGATTTAAATCTATTTTTTTGCTCACAAGGTCTCGAGATCCGGGATGTATCTCCAATTAAATCAAGTGATTCTCGTGGTGGGTCAATGCTCCATGTCTGACGATTCTCTTATTTTGCGCTCCAGCGCGACCGGAAAAATATGGAGAGGTGATGGAGAAAACTCCTTAGGATATCATTGCTTCTTCTGTTTAATTAAACTATTTTATTTTGTTGAAATTCGTGGGCAGAAAAAAAAATACAATGGTCACCTCCACCAGTTGATCTTCTCCGTTCAATCCTCCCGAAGTCTCTAAATCACGGGTTAGTGTTAAAAAAAATTTGCAAATAACCGAAACTCCAAACGCGTGATTACGTGAGATGGTTATCGTTGCGGTCGCATTTGCCACAACTCCGGCAGGTGCAAAGGCCAGCTGCACAGAGTCACGGCTTTTGCTACTGCTTACTTTGCTTTTCACTGCTTCTAAAGTCGTGATTCACGTTCCCTTTTTTCTACAACGTCCCTATCTCACCTCTCGCCCCCACCGTCTCATTCGCAAATCCCAGCGAAAGTAAAATAACCGTTTGGCAATTTGTCAATGTTCCCGGCTCTTGCCGGCACAATCTCTCGCGCACGCGGCCAGTGTCGCACGTGATTCCTCACGGGCACGAGTGTATATCTGTAACACGTAACCGTGAAATTGCAGAAATATATGTATTATTGTTTTTTTTTCTCTTCATTTTTTCTTTTTGCGTGTGTCGAGGGTATCACCTAACTCGTTTATTAAATACAACTGAGTCTCGCATGAGAGTGGAATGATTAATGTGACAGTACAATATAATCACTTAATTCGTTAATTGCGTCATTCCAAAATTACAATGACACCATCTGAAGGTAATTTTTTTGTTATTACGTGTTATTAATCAAATGCCAACTCCTTTAAAGATAATAATCAATTTTCTTTAAATAATTTGAATTGCCTCCAATTAAAAAAAATCATTGAATATTACCAGTACGCCTCTGCTACCTAAATTATTAACGAGAGTCTCAATTATCTTTCGTCATCATCATCATCATCATTATTAATGCCTAAACAGGAGTAATAATGTCCCATATCATTACTCCAACAGAAAAACAGAAAAACCCCCTTCACTAACGAAGCAAAATTAGCAATGAGAAAAAAAAACAAAGATTACATGAATTAGATAAGAAAAAAATGACAGAAAATTATGGACAGGCGTCGTGACGTGCCGGGAATATTGACAACTGTCATCGCACCCGGCTTAGCTACCATAATTATCAAGTGTTCGCGTGATAGTAAGAAGTACTTGTATATTTACTGTGTTACAAGTGTATTCTGGACACACTAGGAACTATATAAATTGCCCAGTCACCCAAATTACATCGATCGATGTAATTGGCTACGCGCGCCTTCAACTCGAGGGATCGATTGGTTCGTTGGGTTGATGGACCCAACCTTTGCCTTGTCTACCCACGTTGCAATGCACACGTATCATCGTGACTGTGTTGATTTACTTTTATCCTTGCGTGCATCACGAAACTGAGACTTCACGTCTTTCGGGAGGAAGTGGAAATTTTCGAGGAATAGTCGGGAGATATTAAACGTCGGGTGGGCTTTGCCGAGGGGAATTGGGTGCCTGATTATTTACGAGAACTAATAATTGAAAATTTTGAATTTTTTTTGTGGCATTTTTCATGGGGAATTTTTGAATTCTTCTCAAGAAGCTCTTCTCTTTGTCTGGATATGAAGACTACGAAATTATCAAGCTTTTAATTCTAGTAATTTTAGTAATAGTGACATTTTGTACGAAAACAATCCGCCCGTCTCGCTGAGTTTTATCAGCAGCGAGGATCGTGGACCACTTTATAGCGAGGGCATTCGATTTCACTGGTAGATTAAAATGAGGGAGTGGACATACGGTAGTAAATTAACTTCCGACGACCTCGATATTCCCTAAGGAATGAATTTCGCTCAATTGAACATGTCATGCAAGCCCGAATGAATTTTACAAATCTCTAGTCTAATAGCACCTCGATAGCAGCCAACACAGCAGCTGTTGGAATAATAGCTTACATACAGAAAAATCTACTTGTAATTGACGATTTTGTAATTGTCAACTGTGAATTTTAAATCATAATTTGGCATTTTCTGATTGAAATTGTATTTCAGAATTTCAATCTGGTCAAATCGAACATCACTTCACGAGATATTTCTCATTTTTTTAAGAAAAATTTTTAAAAAGTCAAATTAAAATTTTGGCTGCATATAATTTGGAGTCATTTAAAATGTAAATCTAGGATTTCTCGGAATTTCTCTATAATTTTACCAAATTGAGATGATGTTTATTAGTTCCCATTTTATCAATCGTAATTTACTTTGGTCATAAATAAATAAATTCATTATTTTTCTAAATATTATAAACGAAGAAAAATATTTCAATAATTTTTTCTGGCTGCAGTCTCAATTGCAATTTCACTCTTTTTCATCACTCATTCATTCATTCATTCACCACAATTTTTATTACGTCCCCCCTCCCCTGAATTCTTTTATAAAAAAAATATTACAAGACTGATGAGAGATCCCTATAATTTGTGGTCATGTTGCCGCAATTCAATTGTTTCTCCACACAAAGTGAATATTAACCCCCAACCGGCGACAACAGAACCACTAATTTATCCTCATGATGATGATTTTCTTTGAATCTCACTAGAGATACAGCACAAGTGAATGATCACGTTACTTTTCTCTCTTTGACTCGGTCTCTACGAGCCAAGGAGTGGCCCCGACTCGGGTGCTTGCGGGGGCGAGACCTGAGAACGCCTACGGCTCTGCTCTTCCTTTGATTTTCTCTCCCACTCTACTTGTCCCATCAAAATTCACTTCGCGTATTCCATTTTTTTTTCTGCACTCAATTTACAATGAATATTTATTTTTACTCTCATACCCAACATTTTTAATTCAATTCCAGTAAATCTATCGGAAACTTTTCACGCAGGGCAAAAATTTTCATTTTTTCATTAAAAAAATTGAAAACAAAAGTTTTTTCAATTTTTTTATAATTCAAAACCAAAATTGATGGGTTGAAAATTCGAATACAATTTGAATAAGATTCTACGGAATTTGAGGTATAAAAGAAAAATTATTCTACAAAGAAGTGAGAAAGTTGTTAATAATAATTAGAATCGGTGAGACCGATAATAATCATTATCGACGTTGGCATTTCGAGGTCGCGTCCCACTGATAAAAATAGAATCAATTATCATTTTCATCCCGACAAAGTAGATTCCTCCTGTTTATTACTGTCCGTCGGTAAAATAGATTTTGCACAAAAATATTTTTGACAATCGCTTGTTGCTGTTGGTAACATAATTTCCGTCGGTAATGTCCTGAATCCTTGCCCTGGAATACTTACCCTTTGGAGTTTCAAACTAGAATATTTTATTGACAATCGTTGTTAGCGAACGTTAAAT
The DNA here is from genome assembly GCA_030522865.1 of Psyttalia lounsburyi. NCBI lineage: Eukaryota > Metazoa > Arthropoda > Insecta > Hymenoptera > Braconidae > Psyttalia > Psyttalia lounsburyi. The sequence continues at coordinate 12,883 of JAPYZN010002767.1, read as the reverse complement.
GCGAAATCAGGTGCTGCAATTCTCGTGACTTTGAATTTTTATTCAACAACCCACGGGAATTATTCATCGGGAATATTAAACAACGGTTGACTGTGTTATCCATGTCTCAATCGAGGATTTCAATGAGCAAACCATTGAATGATGATTCAATGGATTTTGTAAGACGTGAATACGAATAGTCACCGATTGGATTTTTTTTTCTGCAGAAAATATTCTTGTATTGAGTCGTGATAGGTTGGATTGTTTGGGGAGTTTCGCGAGATCATTCTCAGATAGTCGCTTATTCTGCGTAATTGTTCGGTTGAATGATTCATTAGAATCCACTAGATTGATCATTAGAATTTTTCAAGTCATTTTTGGCGCGATAGAGACAAAACTCTTAACCGAAAATGGTTAAGGGAGTTCCCGACAGAAAAAAAAAGAAACTGAAGTTATTTTCGAGGTACTCGAGAGATTATTTTTGGTAATCGGATCTGATAATTCTAACTTCTTTCCTGACTTTTTTTGCACTCGACAAATTAATATTTGACCATTATTTGGTTAAAGTAATAATTGCAGAGCTACTTGATAAAAATAATGAAAAATATTTTTCCCTGAATTTTCTTAAGCTCACCGCAAGCTAAAGATTGCATACCTAGATATGATTCGCACACAATAAAATGCAGAAAAAATGGAGTGAGTTGGAACGAAAGGGTCTATCGGTGATAATATACAAGCCACGCACGCCAACTGACCCACATTCCACTCTTCAGTGGAGGTATCTGCACCTGTGAATACCAACTACGTCATTTTAAAATGTCGGAGACAATGTTGATGACAAATTAATTGACTGGATTGACGTTTATTCAATCCAAGTTATATTAAATTGTATTTATTGTATACAATTAAAATCAACTGTCTAGTCACTGGAATAGGCCAACCACTCGCTGTTTCGCTCCGCTGGCTCGGCTCTGGTCATCTTCCCAGCGAAATTAATGCAATTAGGTAGATTGGCTCTGGTAAATGACAGACTGCGCGAGAACAATCCCCTTCCGCATTCGTCGTCTTCACAATAAGACTGATGATTGCGGTATCAGTTCTATTCATATCTGGGATTTGATATTCTTGGTGGTGAGACTTATGGTGTGAGCATTGAAAATCAATTGAAATGAATTAAGCGCGAGTTATCCTGTTGACAATTCGTTTAATAGGATAATTCAGGGAAATTGTTCATCAAAAATGAACCCTTCAAAGGAATAGAAAAATCTCGAGTCTAATTTCTTAAAAATTAATTAGGAAATATTTTCTTGTATCGAGTAATCGAGTAAATCTTCTTTGTTAGTTCTTTTTTCCTCTCAGCGGACTTTCCTCATCTTATCGTAAACTCGTTTCAAGACACCGGCTAACAGCATTATTTACCACTATCCTTCCTCGGTCATTATCACTCAGAGCAATTCTTCTGATGTTCACTGACCCAATAACCGCTGCCAATTAGACCGTGATTAATACCGTTAATGATGGGTCCTAGAAAACTGCCACTGTCGAAATAATGATGAAGTGGCTTTCGTAAATTAAATCATCACTCACCAAATTGAGTTGTAATGGAGGATATTAATCTCGTTGGGGCTTTCTTCGGCTTCGAGTTCTTTAATTGGTTATGGTGTCTTTTGCAGCGGTTATTAGAATCATTAAAGGGGAATTGTAATTACACAAAGTCAATGAATATTGAATTTTTTCATTATAATTTTTCTCCTATCCATAATTTCATGCTTCGTAAACTTGGAATGAGACTTGACTTTTTTTTAGCGTTGATGTGTCGGTTTAAATTATTTCTAGTCCGATCCCTTGAAATTTGACTATCGACTATAGACCGAAATATTGCGGGAATTATTTTTGACAACTTATTCATAAGAAAATGTTACAAAGAAAATCAGTCTTTCGTGACCTGACAGTTTTTCATTCCCGACGTCACGTTATATCCACAAGATTTAATTCCCTAACAGTTTTAAATGTAAAAGAAACATTGAGAAATAATTTTTAAAAACAATACTTCAGGCATTTGTGCTGTTGATAACAATTGAGTTATACAGAGAAAGTCTGGAAGACTTTAACGACAATTGGTGCATCATTAAAATTCCCTCTCTTGTGCTCATGAAATAAAATAAGAGAAAATTATTTCTCCGGTGACATACAATGACTGCATTTCGCTCAGTCCTCAATGCGCACCCTCGATTTGTGCTCTCCGCCGCCTCCCAGGCATGTTATTCCACCCTTAAACAGACATTGTTTTATTTACCCCTTACGAACTCCACTTGAAAAAATTCGAAAAAGTAACTTTGGTTTAGCACGACCCGACGACAACGGCATTTCCGAACATCCCACACAAATGACGCACCAAACGACGTCTGGTTTACATAATTCCTCAACATGTCCATGTGTCCACCCGAGATTGACTCCATATCCGTCGTCGAACTGAAGGCACTCGGTGTCGTCACTCATTAATATTTATCTTGTCGCCTGTTATCTATTCCGTGCTGCATATGCTTGTGCATAAAAATATTTAATAATTAATATATGAGCATCCACGAATTTCTCGAACGTTCTCTTATTAACTTATTTGAATTGGATTCGTTTGAGCTGCACTGAGAGAAAAACATCCTTTTGGCATACTTTTACATTGACAGAAAAATAGTTCTTTATATCAAGTAAATATTCTATGTCAAAAGGATTTGTTTTCTCAGATAATGACAATAAAAATTACATAACAATTCCCGCTATCTGCTGGCGTGCATCGTTTTCAATTAATCTCTTTAGGAATTGAAAAAATACTAAAAAGTCAAGAATTAATATCAAAATTTTTGAATGTTTAATAATTTTACGGAACGTTCCGCACCCCGGCATTAATTATTTCATGAATATGAATTGACTATATATGTCTATTTATTCGACGATCAATAATTCCATGAATATATTCATAATTACATAAATTAATTAAATGAAAAATTCCGAGAAACAGCTCGGTGAATTCAGTTAATTTAAATTAAATAGATTAAATCTTTTAACTTGTCGGCAAGTTTTCCCGCGAGCTGGCAAAGGTCAGAGCTGAAGGGGTGGAGGGGAAAAAAAAAATTGTGTACTGTCACTTTAATCTTTCACTTTTGATGCTTCACGGGCACAAAGACTTCACTCCCTCTCGTACACAATCACGCTGCAGTGTCTCACTGCAACTCCTGCATTCCCTTTCTCGCATCCACTTTGTTCTCATTTCTCACTCGATCCATTACATGAGACTCGAAGGTTTCGAGGTGTGCACTGTGTGTGCGGTATGAGTTCGCGTGAGAAAAGCGAACTTCAGTGTTGCCTAACACTGAATAAGAGATAACTTTAATATTCACGTAGAAAGCTGTTGGTCTCCGGAGCTTGTAGATGAGACTATCTCGGATGTGTCTGATAGTACAACTGCAACTGGAAGGGAACTCTTTTAGAGCAACAAAAAGTGTCAAGTGAATCGGTTGAAAATTATTCCTTGACAAATTTAGTTCTCATATTATCAGGGACGCAAACGTCTTTAGAGAGGGGACAACATTGTCTCATCTTAAACACGAGTTGTACCCGTGGCAACCGGCGTTTTTTTTTTTTTTGCGGAAACTCACAGAGAGACGCATAATTATTGCTATCTTTGTAATGCGTTGGAGAGGACCGCGCGCTCCCTTTTCCGGAGGCCAACTCTTCAATTAAATATGTGCACTGGGGTGCCTCCTGACATGAGCTTAGAGGCAATTCTCCTGTGGATACCGTCTCTTAAGAGGATTTCGTATTCATATGAGAATATGAGTTTTGACGAAATTGAAATGGGAGGAGAGACAGTTTCAGTGTTGAATGTTTGGAGCTAACGTTTATGAAGTTGAAGGGACCATTTCGCTCTTGAGGTACGAGTATGTTCCTCATATCGCAAAGCTAGCGACAGAAATATGTCACAAATGATGATAAATTTAGTCATGGAGTGACGAGAGATGCTGAAAGGAAAGAGGAGTAATGACTTTGAACGAAATGTATTGGGGCGTAAAGATGGACTATTTTTTTGTTGATTTAATTGTTCAGATCTTTTGAGAAGATTTATCGTGAAAAATGGGTAATCGTCTCTTATGGCTTCTGGAGACACCAATGGCATTATTAGGGACTCGTAAAATATTTAATGAATCGAGAGAAATTCTCGAGTTACTTCACCTCCATCAATTACCTCGACGTAACTATAGACAGCTATCGAATCGAATTCTACATATGGGCAAGTTGTTCTGACGTAAGACTTTCACTGAACGGAATGTCTGCGTACAAGTATTCAGGCTCTCTTGCATCCCGTAATGATTTTAAGAATTGCCTGAATATCTATTTACATAACTTGACTGAACTCTGCCCGAAGTTCTCCTCGCACCGTGCTATTTGTCATCTTAAAATTGATGGCTCTCAATCGTTAATCGATCGTTCGTCCAATACACCTAATTCTAGGAACCTCAGTGGTACGGAAGACATCCGTAAATTTACATTCAAAATCGCCTATCGCACCGACGATCCCCTCACTCCTCACTCCACACTCCACACCGCATCACCCATACAAAAGTCAGTGGTGAAAGAACCGAGGAATTTTCCGGTGAATGATAATTCAATGTTTGGAAAGTTGGCTGGGTTCATGTAAAAGTTCCGCTTAATGGGACTTTTCTGGTGAATGGTTTCAACTGGAGTACCCGAATTTTCCGAGGGATAACGGCACCAGATCCGGGCATACTCTCAGCGTCATCCACAATGATTAATAGTCGACTCGATCGTCATCCATTTTTTTTTAAATCCCGTGCACAAATTTAGGATGCCTCCATTACGCTAATTCACTGAGAAAAAAATAATAATTCTGCCTGTCAATTATTCTTGAGACATCCAAGGAGCAGAAATTATATATAAAATATAATATTATTAGATTTATTGATTATTGTTATAAAATAACGAATAACTATATATTAATATATATATATTTTGGTATTTCTAGAGATGAAAAAAATTATCTGGAACCTCTAGCTAATGCAATTTTTTTAAAACGAGCTGACAATTACTTCTTTACCGACTCTTACGAGACCGACTCTCACTTAGAATCGCGACATTACAAGGTCGTTCAGACAAGGTGACTGTGAGAACGTAGAATATGAATAAATGTCATGTCGACGTATCGGAAACACTCCAAGTTTTTCAGTCTGACATAATCTCTCGCGTCGTGTTTAGAGTTGCGTCAAAAATTAAAATTGAAATTTCATTCATTCATTTCCTGAATTATTGAAAATTCAACTAAAAAATTTACTTGAATTTTTAGAAATTTTTAATGACGAGATCTTTTGAAATTTCCATAAAACAGCGAACAATTTATCTAGAATATTTCAATTGGTACTTAAAAAATCTAATTAAAATTCATTGAAGTGCTGGTGAAATATCCTCCCATTGAGATTACAAATCCGCATTCTCCTTCGTCATTTCCACCTTTTCACAGATCATCAATTCCATTGAAAAAAAAGAATGCCTTGCGAAACAAAGTCATCTTCATATTCCTTGAACCGTTGGGCTACGCGCGTCGAACAATGCCCGTTTGTTCACCACTCAAAACAATTAACATTGCGATCATGTCCTGCTGATATCAAAGATCGCCAATTTGTCACAAAGCCGCCAATCAGATGATCAGATGATCAGGTGCTGCGTGACGTGGCTCAGAGGATCCTCAATCGATTGAATCGAATCCGGAAGACTTGACGTTCCAGTGACAATTCAATTCGCTCACAGTCTGGCAAAAAAAAATTTCTTTTCTTTCAATAGAAATTAAATTTTTAAAACACGTTTTACCCGTGAAAAATAAACACCCGTGTCTTAATATTTTTAGGGAGACTCTCTTGTAGGACAGGTGCGGCCTGGTACTAGACTCCCGTCGTCTTTGGGCCTCTGTGTCCGGCGACGTCGAGTCTCCGAGTGATTCTCAGAATCAAAGTAATTTTGAAATTTAAATATTAATTCATCAACACCTCAATGATTGAAGAGCTCTAGGGCCCGGAGGCCTGACCTCCTGTGGCTTGAAATCATCAAATTGTCTCATCTCACATTTCATCATCTCCCGGAGCCGCTGCATGACGCAGTCCCGATAACCCCAAGATCCCCAACCAAGTGAATCGAGTCCGCATGCCTTCTCGTTCCAATTGACATTCGACACTCCAACATTTCCTCTGATTAAAAAAAAATTATAAATAAATAAAATCACTGAGTCGTTGAGTTCCCCACCAGCCTAAGTGTACCTCTCCAGAGGAACCGATGAGCGACAAACGGGAGTGCGAAAGCACATTGGCTTGAAGGTGCAGTCCGACTCTCGGATATCGTCGAGTGGCCACACCAGTTTGTTCTCAACCAGCAAGTCACATACTTGGGCCACTTACCGTCGGTCTTCGCGCTATTATCCCACCTTTTTTTCCCCCCCCCCCCCCCCCCCTTCTCCGCAACCCCTCAGTCATCCCCTGGTTTTTGTCGGACGCTCGTTAGTACGTTCTCTTCATCTGGCGCCTCACCATTGGATTAAGTGATTCCTGTTTATCGGTGGGAAATTATTTATCGAGGAATAGTGTTCTCAGTGCTGTTCACACGATTAAACCGAATTCAATTGAATTCATTTGGCTCTTATCAGTGAATTAGTGATGATTTTTGAATTAATTGGGTGCGGTGTTATCTGATTGGGGTGTGTACTCGGTACTATACCCGAAGAGGCATTCAGGGGGAATTGCTAATTGGATATCGGAGGAGGGATTATTATCCTCGTGAAAGCATTTCCCTGTTCGCCTCCTGAAGTTGGTAAAATTTATTTGCACGCCAAGAAGTGTCACAATATCGGGGATTAAAAATTTTAATGATTGATTCCACTGATGATTTGTAGGGATATTGTTCTTCACATACGGAGGGAATTTTTTTTACTGAGAGGTTGAAAAATTTTTCATCGAATACTAGATGACTCTTATTAAGCCGTTAATTAATTTTAGGTGAGCAGCGAGGATTATTATATATTAATAAATTACTTATCAGCATTTTCGAATTTTTTTTTTATGTGGAGTAGTGACACAGAGCCGGCGATTAAAACCTCGCATGATGGATTAAATTGATACCCCGATCCCCTCGTGACGTGTAGTTTGTTTTGCTATTCCTCTGTCTCTCGTTCCTTGTCATTTGATATTTAACATTCTTGCGTTATGCTGAATAATCAATGACTCGGAGGATCTAGAGGCAGTTTCGTCATGCAGTTGTTGCGTGATTGTCTCGATCACCTGCTAACAATGATTGTTTGGATAATGTCAATCTTCGGGAGAAAGGATATAACTTTTATGTAGAGAAAATGGAGAGCTACAGAAAAGATAATCTCCTTCAGATTCAGAGATATGCTTTAAGAATGTAAGAGCGCTGACTCTTTTAACCACTTTGCCACTGAATTTTTTTTTCCCAGTCTTTATCCTCCCATGTTTTTCTAAATTTGCCTCTGTCTCATTCTCTCCCATCATTATTCACCTCCTCAACCAGATATTCCTCAGAGGTTGACAAAGCCTCTATCTGAACAAACAGTCCGTCTGCGGTTAGCCCTTTCCCGTCATTCACGTCGTAAACTCAATAGTATTTCAGTTGATCCTGGCCTCGCGGAGGCAAATATTCAGTAAAAAAGGGAGTAAAATGTTGTGCTAGACTATATTACCTACATTTCACCTAAACTCACTTAATTTAAATAAAAATAATAGATTCGGCAAAATTCGAGTTTTTTCTCAATGTATACTCTTCCCAGTGTTTGCCAGTTCAATCGAATGGAGGATCTGAAATGATAAATAATTGGCAATAAACCGAGCGAAACGCCCGGCACGTGACCAAGTGATAGAGTGTGATAGAGTAGTTGTTCGTTTGGAGACATTGCGGTGTGACACTTTATACGATGAGACGTGTGTGCCCGAAATATATGGAGCTGTCGGTGTAGTAATGGCTGGGCGATGTGGGTGAAAGTGACGTTGATGGTGCCTAGTGGAGAGGGAGTATGGGAATCGGCGAGATGGATCGAGGTATTCCGAGCAGCACTCTCGCGACCTTGAGGGGCATCCTGGTGAGCTCACTATCCAGGGAGAACCTTGGCCCTCATGATCTGGGGATGATCGAGGGAGGTGGCAAACTGAGGACTCGAAAAGTTCACTTTCGCGAAGGTCCGTCCATTGAATGGGAAAACTACACATTACAAATTAAAAGTCGTAATTACTCGGCTGGAAATTGGTGTGGGAATTTCGTACCTTCCAAGTTCAAAAAAATTTCATAAGTCATTTGAGGGAAAAATCTGTTCACTGAACAATAAAATTGTATTTTTTTGCTTGTCAGAAATAAATAAACAATTTACTATATTTTACGAACAAAATTGAATGTCCTGGAGACAAATTAAGGACGAATAGGGCGGGCGGGAGAGGACTTTGATGCAATTTCCAGGGAAAATTGAATTTTGATCCCATCGCTCTGTGATCTCAGGCTCTTCTGGTTACATCAATGGCTGTTTGGCAATGTTGGAAATTCTAGTATAGCCACGAAATTAATTGAATTATTCTGGGCTTGTTAATTGGCCAATTAATGCATTGGTTATTAGCTAGAAATTTAATTGTAAACAAATAATTATTTTTTAAAAATTAACTGCGCAATAAAAAAACTCGTACGTATTTCTTTAGACAACGGATTGAGGAAAATGTAGTTAAAATTTCAAGCGAATCAAATTCGAAAAGAAAATACTTTGAAATTTTCTCGGGGTCAGTCTGTTGGGGGATTATTATTTTGGTTTTAAGGGACCATTTCAATTTCTCGTATCTCATGAAACTAATATTTGTCTTTTTTTTATTTGTTACAGGTGAGTACCTTAACAAGTCACCGAGTATTTACCAAGCCAATCATGCGGTATTTATAAGTATGTACAGAATACTCTAGACAGAAAGTGATTCATTCTATGTGTGAGTCACTCCATTCAATCTTACCATCAATTCTAGATATAATTCAATGATCGCATCCACATCGCGCATTTCTTATTCGTCCTTTGGGACAAGTGATGCGAGCAGAATTGGTGACATGTCAGATGAATATGTCCCATGTGAATAACAAATAATTTTCACATAATTAGCCACCGTAAAATCTTCAATGTCGACTTTGAGGATTTCTCTAAAAGAGGTTAAAGTTCTCGATTGAAAATCATCAATAGGAATTTAATTAGAATTTTTATGTCCGCCAATGAGGTTTAAGATCGTCTTTCTCATTGGTTGCGCGCAATCGGGGCTCCAGCGTTGGTCAATGTCGATTGGTTTTCACTGCGAGAGAGACGCAGCGAGGGCTATATTAGGAGCGATCGGCTCCTCGTCCATATTCAGAAGTACCCTCGGCCACTTCCTTTTTGTACATTTTTTCTCCTGCCCTCTCTATCTCTCCTCACCTCGTTTTCTTTGAAGATCTTCATATCTCGATACCACTGCATTACAAATTTTTGCCCCATAAATAAGAGTTATCCGAGTGAAAAACGTCTTGGGTAACCTCGCCCGCCGCGGAATATCAGCGTAACACGTTTGGGGAAGCCTTGATCGATGGAGTCTCAGCATTTTTCACACTTTTCAGAGCGTAATGCGAGCACTGGATCTTCGGGAGAGTGAATTTCAAAGATAAATTTGCATTTATTTTGATTTTTTATTTCTCGAGGTATTGAATTTTTTTCGACTGCCATTATTAAAAAAAACTTGCCATTAAATGGAATCGAAACAAGTTTTTCCTTAAATTTCAATCAGCCATCTATAGAATCTGCATGGAAATAGAACAATTAACCCAACTGAAATGAATATCCACGTAAAGTTTCGTTATCAGTAAGTTCCTGATTCTATTCAAGGAGTCAAGATAATCCAGTTACTTCGTGGAGAGCTCTCACTCTGTAACAGTTCAACTGTCCAGAGACACTGGAAACTGGAGTTCAATGGAAGGAAATATAGTATAGAGTCTGGATTTCGCCTGCTGTTATCCACTAGAGCTAAATTCCTAGCTTCTGAATACGCGAATAGCTCTGCCTAATCCTTTACCATTGTGCTCGCGGCGGATAATCTTCAATTTTAAGCACGTCACGATTGCATATTCGCAGGAAGCTTGGGCTTTACGGAGTGAAAAGAATTTTTTATAATCAAAGAAAAAACCCAGGGCAATATTTTATTACATTTGAAAAACATTTTTCTTTTCTTTCAATGTAACTAGGGATGCGAGGTGACGTCAGGAATGAAAAATGCTATCTCTTGTCAATAAATCCGTCAGACAGCATTTAGTCACTGGCCAATTGTTTATATAGATAGATGCGACGTGAGGGGCATTTTTTTCGGCGTCACAAAATTTCGTCACGTTTTGTTGAGTTTTGTCATGTGATTGTCTATCAGTTGATTTTGTCAGTGAGAAATTGATTCAATAGAACGAGTGATTTTTTTAAAAACATTTTATTATGGACTATGGACTGCTCGCGAGGGGAGCGGGGGTTTCGTCCGTGAGAAAAATTTTTGATGGTGTTAAAATAAATATTATCTTATCTTAGAAACGAGAAAAGGATTTTCCTAAATGGAGAATGCTTCCACTTCATCTGCGCGACTATCATTGCGATATCTCTGGTGGAGAACAATTAAGGGGCAGAAAACCTATTTGTAAAGCTTTCAGATTTACTCAACAGTAATTTCCGTATTCTCTCTCTTTCTCTTGTGTTATCTGCAGCGAAACGAGCTCCAAAGAAATTCAACGCAGTCTTTCCGACAATCCGATGCAATTTTTTCTCTTCAAATATTTTTTGTTCTCTCAGTGGCCTCCTTCTGCTCCCATTGTCGGCCAATTCAGTTCGTAAACATCGCGGGAAATTGTGAAAAATCGTTCGTCTGGGGCTGGCGGAGAAACTTTTTTTTTAATGAGATAACTCAATTCTTAATAGACGGTGGATGGTAGACTGAAATTTCTCTTTCCTTAATAGCCAATTTGGATATTTTTACGCTTCGTATTTTCAAAAGCACTGTGTGAAAAAATTTTGAAAATAGTGAGAGCGTTTTTCTATAGGCCTTTTTTTCTCATAGTGTAATTCATAATTTTTTTTCTCTCCATCAATTTCCATCATTCTCTCATGCAATCCCTGACATTGCTTTCCGCAGTCGATTAATTTCCCGTAAATTCGAAAAAACTTTGGCACGGAGTAGCCCGAGATATCGTTACATTTGCGAAAAATGGAATATATGTCGTAAGAAAAAATAACAGGAACACTGACTTTCTGGCATCGAGTTATAATGAATCGTTACATATTTCTCATTCATTTTTTTCCCTCGCCACAAGTAGGTGAAATACGGGATTGGTTCCTCTCCAAGTAGGATGTAAAAACACGGCGAGACGGCTGTATTTGGTTGTTCGAGGGAAGCCAATGACGCCAGTAGGCAATCCGTGCTCAGTCGAAACAGAGTATAAATTATACCGGTCAATTTTTGCACTGTCATTTCACTTCCATTCATATTGCCAGGACTGACGAAGGTTCAATGAACACTGAAACAATTTTTTTCGTGCGAAAAATAAGAAGCAATTGTTTAACAATAAAAAAATTGTTTCCCAAGCCAAACCGAATGGTGTTGCAGCAATTTTTCTGCATTTTGCGCTCGAAAACTACTGACTAGATCGAGCCAACTCAATTGGGTTTGAGAAATCAAATTGGGGTTATAAAAAAAATTAGTTTTGTTTTTAATATCAATACAAAAGTTCTTGAGGAGACATTTTTTCTTTTCTCAGTGTAACGGCCCATATTTTTTGTCAATTTTCCATCCGTGAGTTTTTTTATCGAAGCAAATGCCTACTTATTGGAAAACATTTTTCTCTCGGCGGAGGAATTTTTGCGAGGATATCGGGTTTGACGATCGTCGCACCTGAAAGCGGAGTATCTACTTGACATGGATCCGTCAGGAGAGAATATCACAGAATTTTCGTTTTTTTATGACGATAATTAACGATTTATGGGTGTGGAAAAATGTTGAAAATATTTTGCAATTTTCAAGTGACAAATTCACTAGAATTTCAAGAGATTTGGTTGTTAATAATTCAGGCGAAGGTGGTATTGAATTTTCAATTACTCGACACTTCAAGTGAATTAGAAAATTCTATTTTTCTACTTTTTTCTAACAACACGCTCATTTGCAGAAGGATAAATTTCATAGGATATGTTTTCTCGTTTTATTTCTGTTCCGTTCACATTGTCAGAAATAATGGAGGTTTGAGTGTCGGAATTTTTACGAGAATATCGTATTCAGCGATCGTCGAACCAAACAGTGAAGTATCTACTTGACACGGATTCATGGGGAGGAAGTATCAATCTCTCGTTTCACATATAAAATTTTAAATTCTCCATAACTCGACCTTCGTGTAATCAGGTCTAATATAAACATTTTATAAGAGTTTCAGACAAATGATTTAATCAGTGAGAATTTGATCCATTAGAGCGACTGATTTTTTCATAACATTTTATTATGATTGAGTAACTTTTGTTTCTTTTGAGAATATACCTCAGTAACTACCAGTAAAATACGACTAAAAAAAATGAGTAAATAAATAAACAATTGGCTGAATATACTGAAGACTCCGGCGACTCAATCGTCTCCAAGACATATCAATTTTCCACGCATAATTGAACATTTACCTTGATAGAGCGTTTAAGGATACCACCTGATTCGTTACTCTGGTTCACCTCGAGTTGGGCATTGACGGACTGATACAAAAATCTTGTACGACATCTACAAGTTCAACGAGGGCGGGGCGGGGCGGGGGGGGGGGGGGGGGGGGGGGCGTGTAG
>JAPYZN010002766.1:0-21872 GCA_030522865.1 Psyttalia lounsburyi | reverse complement strand
AAAATACCCTATATCGATGGTAAATGAGCTCAGCTTTCGAATGGAACAAACCCCGTGGCGATAGGATCAATAGTTTTTGAGATATCGCCGAAAATGTGTCCAACCAGCCAAAAATCATTGAAATCGGAGGGCCCCAGGGGTCAAAAATTCGAAAATGGAAAAAATTACCAAAAATAAAATCTAACAGGCTGTATCGATCGGAAATTTTCTCAGCTTTTTAGATCCGTTCGAATTTTGGAGCTACGCCTGATAGTTTTCAAGATATCGGCAATTTTCTGTCAAAAAATTCAAAAAAGGGCCCTAAAAGTCGCTAAACGGCTGAAAATATCCTGAAACCGATGCCAAGAGGGCCCAAAAGCGAAAGTAGAAACCCCTAGAATCCCCTCAGCTTTCAAAAATGCCAAAAAACGACGATAACGTGCTGAAAAGTCGAAAAAAACGAAAAAAAGGCCAAAAAAGGGTCAAAAACGGCCAAAGAGGGCTGCCCAGGGCCATCTTCTTTTAAAAAAATCAAGATTTGCACATCCTCGGTCGGTCAGCTGGCCAGCCAGACGGCCGTCTGGCCCGACAGGCTGAAATACCAAAAAATTAAAGGGGGGACAACGCCCCGGGGTTTGTTTCATTCGAAAGCTGAGCTAATTTCCCATCGATATAGGGTATTGGCGAATTCACAAGATGATTTTTCGAACCGTTTTTACAGTTTTTCCGAAAATCGTAAAATTACCAAAAAAAGGGGTGAGAAAATCATTTTTGAAACTAAGTAAGTCAGTTAAAACGACCGCTGCCAACCCGAAATGCCCTTAACAGTTCCTCAAAGTTTTAAATTTCTTTTACCGAAAAAGATAATGAGCCTAGAGAATATTGTCTGTATCAATTCCCCGAACATTCCCAAAAATCCTTTCTCCAGCGCAGAGCACCGACTCCCCGGCGAAAATCCAATCGAACCATCAAAACTAAGTCCTCCACTCTCAAATCAAAATTTTCCCGGATAGGAAACGCCAACGAGCGCTGCAATCCCTCTAAAACAATGAGCCATCATTAATATTCTCCATTGATCCGCCAAGAATCTCCGCATTCCCGATTGACGACAAAAATTTGAGTAATGCGAATCTCTTTCCTCCTCGCAATCCCCCATCCTCCAGTTGTTCCACCGCAGATCCACTCTATTAATCCCCATTGATGCTGAATTGATAATGAAGAACCACCAGCGAACACCTAGAGGCCGACCAATGCGTAATAGAGAGAGTTCAATTAAAATCTCCCAGTTTCAGGTCAGTATGAATATAAACAGCAAGCGTTAACGAGAAATTGTGGAGGCGTTTCAGCAATCCACCGAGTTAACTTGGTGAAACCCCCCCATTGCGTAATACAACTACACGTGTGTACTATTTAACAATGTAACTTGCAGATACCCATACACTATTGCCCACTCTCACAATTCCCATTCCCCTGACTAATGGCCTGAATGCAAACATAAATAAGACTGGCTGGTTAATAATCTTATTTAGCTAACGGAGTAATCGCAATTTGCTTAAATCTCACAAACCCCGGACGCAATCCGAGCTATCCCACCCTTTCTCGTCTTCCTCCCCCCGCGTATCCCTCAAAAACCTCCAGGTACCCCACGAATACTCTACCTCTCGCGCAAGCCTCATATACAGCCCTTCCTGCCTGAGGGCGATTAATGAATTTATGGGAGCTTGTTGGGACGCTACGTTCGCTTTACTGCAGAATTCGAAGCCTCTGGCTATAAACTAGACTTGCCAACCCGTGAATCTAACCACCGGTTTGAAACTACATAGACGCCAGCCTATGTACACGTGCCACGTGCTTGTCCCTACGCCAAAATTCTCCCTCTCTTCTCTTTATAATCCTCGTACCTTTAGGCCTTTTATCTCCAACCCTCGATCCTCTCTTTCTCCCTTGAACTTGGACGGCAGTGAGCTTGGGGGGGATGTATCTCCTGGAGGTCTAGCGCTGCCACGGGCCATTCACTTGACTTTCAAACTCAACTTATCTGGAGTTCCTGCTGGGCTTGGTCTTTTGGGCTCAGTTGACATCTTCTGGAGATTTGAGATGGGTAGGAGACTGGGGAAAAAATTGTCAGACAAGGAGTTCTTGGGTCAGCTTTACGAGGCTTGAAAAATAATGATTTGTTTATAGTTTTATTTAGTGACGACATTAGCATTTCGTGGAAAGCACAATTTGTTTTATTTTGCCCCGTTTTTCGATTAATATTAGGTTTTTTTATGTGAATTTATTTTGTTCAATTTAATAATGGACAGTTTCATTTCTAATTTATAGTTTTAAATTCGAAAAAAATAGCAATGATGATGATAATAATAATTATTCATTTATTTAATTCAATGTTCATATTAAACAATAAAAATCAAGAACAACTTGAGATTTCAGATTTATTGGCTAAAAATTAACAGAAATCTTGAAAATTTGGTCGAAGGTATTCTTAAATTTCCAGGCAATGATACTAAATATAATTTCAGAGCAGAAATTTTACGATAATTCCCTCTTACCCACAATTTACCAAAATGTCCATAAAACTTGATCTTTATTTTCTAACAGAGCAACAGAGGACTATTACTAAATACCCATTATCGATGCCACAAAATATCAAATTTCCATTCAGTCTCTCGGATCCTTTAATTCCATAATTGAGATGGAAGCGAATAGAAATACACAAAGCCCTGAAACATCGAGTTTTTTTCTCCACCTCCGTCCCCAAACATTGCAGAGAGGATATGAAATGGAACCCACTGACAAGCACTTTGATCAGTGAAACAGTAGTGAATAGAAATGTAAACTCTGTCGTTGGATGGTAGCCATCAGTGGTAGAAGAGCTTTAATAGTTTCTTTGTCTACCAAAATGACTGAACAGGAGATTTCAGAAGTTTAAGTGGAGGACAAAGATAGTGAGTTCTGCACGAGGGGCAGGGAGGGAAAACTTATTAAAGAAGAGCCGACGGAAAGTCCGTAGACTGTGAGAGTTTTCTTCGTGACCAGTCGGGAAGAGCGTAAAAATAGAGAAAAAAATAACCCAGGGCTTCTGTGATAATACAAGCTGAAGTCGTTGTCAGGAGAGAGAGAGAGAGAGTGACTGAAAAAGATGAGACAAAAAATTATCTCTTGTGCAGTAGCTGCACGAACTTGTCAATTGAACCTCGTGATATTTAGGGGCTGAACGCTGGAGGATTCACAGGTGCCCAGAGCAATTTTGATTTGGACGAATGACGGATATGGCTGACTCTGTAATTATTATTATTTTACTAATTTGTCTTGCATTTAACACTGATTGCAGAGATGATTTGAAAGTTCTGGAATGAGGTCGACTTCAGAAAAAGCTCCACTGAAATAGCTCTCACCAACAAAAATTGATAAGAACAATTAAAGCATAACAGAATTGAAATTTTAAAAATTTATATAGAAACCGCGAGAGCAACAAATCCGCTTCGTAATCTCTTTTGTCTTTTATTCATCGATTAATATCAAATATATTCACTAATAATTAATGTATTCCTGATATTCCCGAAATGGCTATCTACAATCCAACGACTGGATACGGCCGACACATTCATTATTGACATTTAATTTATAACTGATAAACCTTGTAAATAGACTTCTATGACTCAAAAGGACAAACCTAATTAAATCCCCGGGAAGATCAACAATAATTTCAAGTGGGCATGATTAGCAGACACGAAAACCTCCGACGTCACGGCCATTTGATTATTTTGAGATGAGAAAATTCGATGGACAATAGAATAATTCACCGAGAATCATAGGTACATTGAAAAAGAGGCAGGGCGGATGAACATATTCTCAACGTGGAATTGAGGCTTAGCGGAGGACTGGCAATAGACTGGCGGTAGCGGTGTTTTGCATAACCCAGGGTGACACAGTTTGCTTTTGTAGAATCGATATTCCCCCGGACATCTATGCACATGGCGGCACCCGATGTATTGCTGAACCCTAGCTTCGTCCAATCGTGATCTCGTCCCATGTGTGTCAGCGTCACATGTGGAAGTTGGATACGGTTGTATTTTGCGCTGATTACTCATTTGGCGGGGGATCAATCCTGCTGGGGTTTCTTTTTCCCTATTACGGGCCTTCTACCCTCCTATTATTTCGGCTAATTGGCCGTATCCAAACCCTGCGGCCTGTGCCTGTGAATTCTAGACTGTACCGCATCCTCACTTCTATAGAACACAGAAGTTGACATGGAAAACCACAGAAAAATCATGTCCATCCGGCAATTTTTGGCCTGTTAGGAATCATCCTCTCACCAATGGCATCCGAAAAAAATTGGTTCCACGGGGACTCGAACTCACAACCTTCAGGACACTAGGCTCGCGCCTAACCACTGAGTTACCGGCGTCCATGAGACTTACGGAATTTTTGTCCGAAGTTGTTGGCGTAAATTTCCTAAAAAATCAGCAAAAAACTATTAAATTCTTTGCTTTGGTAAATGAGATAGATCTTTGTCTCAATTTTTTCCTGGAATAACTCGAGGAATTTATTTTTTTAACATTCAGAGACTCCAGGATTTTTTAACTCGACTATCCAAGTCTTGAGATCAATAAATAGCGAGTAGTCGAGGATATTCATCGGATATCGTGGTGGCACAGGCTGTTTGCCTCAAGTCACGTTAACATTGATTAAAATGCAAGGCGCGCCAAGCCGTGAAATGAAAGAGCAACAGCACGAGCGAATTGCCATTGGCTTCTTCCCTGGGCTTTTCCCGCACTCTACCTTCTCTACCTATTTTCCAACATCACTTTCGTATATACATCGTGACCCCTTCCACCTCCTCACCTCCTTTACCATTGCGTCGTCGAGCAGCGAATATTGCCTGGATTAAGAGATATAAACGTGTAGGTGCGAGGGATGGGTGCATCGTGCCATTCAATTGAAAATTTTATTCACGGGAAAGTAAGCAATGCGGCAGAATGAAAATCTCCTCTGGTTTAATGGAAATTTTACAGCGGAACAACGGGGAATTGCTGCGGGAAGTTGATTCTCTATGAGTCGAAGAAATGCTTTTCCCGCGGATGACGGTTCGTTGAGAAAGTGCTGGCAGTCAATCAATAGTATATTATGCAACTAGTGCGTAAAGTAGCACTTTTTCGCACGAGTGGCCGGCGAAGTCGGCCACGAGTGCTAGGCGATCACACGAGGCGAAAAAGGCGATACGCACGTGTTGCACACCTAATTTTGCACACCTAATTTTTTGCAATATCTGCCAAAATTCGCTTTGAGGGGAGGTTTGAGGGCAAAGTGGTTTTTTTGTGTGCGGAGTGCGGAAAAGTCAAGAGCGAAGCTTTACGCACTCGAATTTCACTTTACACACGAAAACCGGTACTTTAATCCTCAACGTGTGTGGTTACATCACTCGCCTACGGCTCATGCTGCAAACCCCACACACGTTAAAAACGAAATTGCCCCACACGTGCTGAAATATACTATACTATTTAATTTAATTTAATTTAATCAATTTACTAATTAATTTAATTTAATCAATTTAATATTTAATTTAATTTAATTTAATTTAGTCCTACCGTTACTACTTGATCAATAATAATGCCATTTTACGCTAGTGTCACCGGGATTAATATACATTTCAAGGACAATATAACTCCTCCCGTCGGCTTCACGTCCCAGAAGCTACCTGGTCGCCCCAAGTACCGACACAATTCAAAGTCGACAATTCCCTCTAACAAAATATTTCAATTAGTGAGAGTGAATTATTGCTCCTGGAACCCCCCAACAATTGAACAATCTCATTGTTCAATAACTTCAAAATAGCAATGAGTCATGAATATTCCAAGTGCTTAATATCCTCCCAAGCAGACTGCGATCACTCCAACCAAAGCATCTTGTGCAAGTACAAGACCCCAAGAGTCCCTCATCATTCCATGTAGGTCAGATCCTCTAGGCTCATTCGGCCGTGCGGTCACGTATCCAGCGCTTGTAAACAGAGTCTTCAACCCTGAAATTGATGTCGTCTGAGGAGGTACAGGCCAAAACGAAATAAAAATAAGCCCAATGAAATCTAACGGACGAAAAACTATTTTTTTTTTCAATGCAGTAAAGCACCCTCACTCATCCTCCCCTCTTCCAGCCAACATCTCAGCCATTACTGCGAGTGGATCTCTCCTCCTGTCCTCCCCGAGCATTTGGTTGTATACACAAGCTTGTGTATGGGTCTTCTCGGTGTTTTACATATTTTTTTTTCGTCGCGCATTTTCTTGGGTAAAGTACCGATCTACAATTCTACAACCGTCCGGGAAAATATCGACGCTTGTGCTCGGTATACCCGAGACTTCGTGCATATGGAAGACATTTTCTCAACGACTCTGCTACCCCCGGCTGCTTGAAACTCGTCGATTCCTCTCATTTTTATTCCCCTTCCTCTCTCTCTCCTCTCCCATCCACTCTCTCTCCTTCTCTCTCGTTCTGCTTTATTTTCTTCATTTCCCTTTCTTTATTCTGTCTGTCCTTGGAGGTTCGGCAGATCAGCATTCAGAGAGCGGAGGAGGGCAGGTTATACTCTAGACGTGAGGGAAACAATAAGTGTTGCCGCTTGGATTGCAATTAAAAGTCAAGTCGAGGGGTAATAAACATTGCAATGGAGGTAAATACAAAAAATTAGGGAGGAGCGCACTCCAGACATTTATCCAGACTGTTGTGTCATGGTCTGGGGGATAGAGGAGTTGATTCAAATCATTTCCTTATCTGGAAACGAAAATGGGAGGGAAAATCTTACACTGCCCCATCGATGCACTGCTATCGAGTTTATCTAGGCGGCAGCAGATGGGTCTATTTGTTTTCTTACGGTTCTAGATTTCAGTTTTTTTTCGCGGGCTCTTTTGTATCGATCCAGGGGTTCAGTATTTCCGCAGGGGATTGACAGTCGGTGGAACACCGATACCCTCTTACCTCTCTGACTTTACATTAACATTGTAGGGATTTATTTTCGACACAATTTCTCATATTGAGCCTAGTTCGCTCAATCTTAGGCCAATTTTAATGATAACATAAGAGATTATTTATTATTTCAGATGGGGCTTCCATTACGGCATCGCCAGTATGACTTCTTGATTTTTTAACATTTTTTATTTCTTTTTTAGGTTCTGGGGAATTGATTAAATAATTACTCCGGAGTTTATACGGACAGACGAGCGATGAGGCGCCCTAGGGCCTAAGGCGTAGGCTCGGCTGATGTCCTCTTCGATGACTTCATTCAAGAACTCAGAAGTTCTCAGAAACCGTCTAACAACAGATCTAAAACGAACGAGTTCATACCTGCAGTTATTTCATCCAAATTTCTCCTGTCGATAAAGACCTCATGGCCTTCGAATATACGATAGAGCCATTCGGAGTCTAATTTGGCATCAGCCGCTTTTTTGGTCGTATTAAGCCTCAATATACTTTCCTCGCAGATCGTCCCTACGACTCTCCTCTTGGATTGCCGCCAGGATACTCCATCGATGGAACATAAACTTAATTTTAACCTCTTTCCACCACCACTCGACTACCGATTTCCAGCCGATGGATATATTTATTGCACAAAGCATCGATAATCTTATTCCATTTCACTGCAAATTATGGTCCATTGCGCTTTGCGAGCATATTACTCTCACTAGACGCGATAGTTTGGTGGAAAATATGCGCTGTCAGAGGAAAATTGAAATTTCCCAGACAAATGACCAGCAGTTTTCCGAAGAGTGACATTAGATTCAATGTAGGGAGAAAATAATCATGAAATTTGATTTATCACAGATTTTTCATGGATGACAGGTAAAATTATTTTATTTAATATTGGAGATTTTCTCGGAGAGAAATATTCAATAACAATAATGGAATAGATCGCACAATTCACCTGACGGTTGTCAGAATTCGTTTGAGAGAATTTTACTTTGCCCCCCAGATTACCTTTCGATACGGAATTCTCAGGTCTTTTTGCGGATAATTTTTAGTCAATATTTCTCTACAGGTAAATATGTTTTGTGACAAAATAATCGGTTAATCTGGAAGAGAGGGATTATCTTTGAGAGGCTTAATAAAATATAATTCGATACTCATTCAGTCGATTCTTAGAAAAAGGAAATTTAAATTAATCAAGTGATGAAGATCTCCAAGGAAAACAATTTAATTTTAGATGACTCGCTAATGTATTCGAGCTTCTCTAATAAATAACTATATAGATTTTTATTTATTAATTTTTTTATTTACTCACAAACAATGGTTCATTAGATTCCTCAGCAATTACCGTAAGAAATCGTACAATATTCTCTTTGAAAGAGACTTGTAGAATAATAATTATAAAATAATTGTTTTAAGATTCAACCTCCCACCAGCAAATCTCATTATGCATAAATAAAAAATAATGCAATGGATAACCTGAGGTAACTTCTAAATTAATCATAACTGGAATAATTCAGCAGTCGTCTCGCGAACTATTCAGGTCGAAATGAAGACTCCAAGGAATTCTGCTCACTAATTTTTAACAGAGCATTCACTTAGGACTGATCAATTTTATATTTCTAGGTCACTAGACGTGAACTATTGTTGATTCAAGTGATGATTCTAATCAATCCGTGGCACCTGCATTGCCATTGAATTTCTCTCTAGTGGTGTAAGCACCGAAGAAAAACCGCGTGCAAGAAGATTACGTAATCCGAAGTGCCCGTTACGGTGGAAAATCCCGTGATCCTCCTGAGATAATTACGTGGATCCAGAGTGACAACTAAGGGTGAAATATGGTGTCGTTCTGGGCGTTACAGGGCATATCCTCTAGAGTATAACGATATAATATTCCTCTCTGGATCCCCTAAAAAAGAATGTAAGAGGTGCGTCTTACCGGCCCCCTCAGCGATCATTAGGCAGATGTTGGCGAGTTATGAAAAACTTCAACATGAAAAATTTGAATATCTGATTTTTTTTTACTCGATAATGTAGTCACAGACACGGAGAGAAATAATCAATAAAAATTCCGGAACAATTGGCATAATTTGCTGGCGTGAATTTTTTTCAGGCAAGCTCTATAGGAATTGATGGGAATAAATCTGTAATTTTCTGTAAATTCTTCAGTCTTTCACCGAAAAAAATACAAAAAAGTCACGTCATTTTTCGGAAAGGTAGAAAATCTGACAGAATTTTCAGGAATCATTAGACCTTAGAACATACCGGAACGTTTCAGATAAATTAAAGAACATGCAGTTAAAGCTCATGATGAGTAATTTTTACGAAACAGATCGTAGAATTCACGCCACAATTGACATTTTTTATAAAATTTTACTTTACTCTCCAATAACATTGCGAAATATAATTCCTAGGTTTTTTTGAATTTATGAAAAATTTATAAAGCAGAGTAAACAATATTCGAGTTGACATTTGTGAAGAAGCTCCTCATAAGTACATGAAAAATTAAAATTGAGTAAAATAAATAAATCTCAATATTTTGTTAGCGTTTGCCTCGCAATGAGTAGAATGAATACCTGAATAAAGTCTGTCATTTCACCGAATGCTTTCCACTCGGATGCTATCAAAAATGTCCCCCGAACCGGAGAGAAAAGCAAAGAAACATTTGCCATCCGATATCTCCCCCCAAAATAAAACAAACAAAACATTCTCCTAATTTCCATAAAAATTATACAAAAGCATTTTCGATCAAGCCGGTCACTGTTCCGAATGCAAACAGTATTTGGTTTCATTTAGTAACGAGATTCGTGTAGATAAAAGAAAAAAAAAACGATAACGGAAAATATTGTAATTGAAAAGATAAAAAAAAATAAAAATACGACAAAATTGGACACGCGGAGCAGTTCCATTCCAGAGATAGAGAATGGTGATTGATTTGTGAGTGTCGGCGACAAATCAAATTTTTCCATCTTTCATATATTTTTTTGCATCCAATATATGCAGCCCTCCATTCCGCTTGACATGTTTATCGACCCATTGAATTGAGAAAATTCGAATCATAGCATTGATTCCTGGATTAATAATCACTCGTAATCAATTTACAATTATAATTAAACAGGCAATTAAAATTAAAAGTCGAACTTTTTATGTAATTATTATTTTATTACTACACTTGGTCAGTAGTTGAGACTATTCACTCCAGTCATTTATTATTTGTAAAATAAAATTTATTTGTTCTTCTATTTGTTATTAATTAATTCAATATTTCTGCCCAAAATATCCGGATACATTAGCAAGCCCATTGATCTAAAATTAAAATTAAAAAAAAATGACTAAATTAACGATTCAATTATATTAAATTAAACCTTCCAAAAATAATCATTCATTGCTTCCAGAATAATTAATGATTTAAAAAAAAAGATTCGTATAGAACATTCCTCACGTTCAATAATATGTACATATTAAAATTCCGTAATGAAAAGAAAAATTATTTTCCCTGTCACGGATGAACCAATTGCCTCAATAAAATATCAATGACCGCATCAATCCCTGAAATAATAATTCCCCTAATAACTTTACGACCACAGCCGAACAGAAAAAACGCACCCAGCAAGTGAACTTCCGTCCTAAACTTGCCTTTATTACCACTTCTCCAACAAACATAAACAGTTTGCCACCCTCTTTTTAACTTTCTCCCCGAGTCCCACCACTCTGAAGCGGTCCTCAAGTAAAAAAAAGTAGAGAATAGCCGAGTGAAATGGGACTGCCAGTGTTTCACGAGTTATGTAACTCTAATAACCATGGGAAAACACCCTCAGTCGATATTGCAGGTAATAAAGTCTCAAGTGGCCCACACAATGAAATAAATCTCCAACGACTATAATAATACGAAGTTGAAAAAACCCCGAATGAAAAAACTTTTGGCCTATAAAAACCACGCCCGAAGAAAGAGTGGTGGGGGGAGAGGGGGGGGGGGGGGGGGGGGGGGGGGGGGGAGACAATGGCGACGTTCTGCCTGTCAAAAGGCGCCTCATTTAACTCCCCAATATAGCGGATGGAGAGGGGCTTGATAAAAAATAAAAATAACTCACGAACAGCGAACAATTCAATTTCAGGACTAAATTCCACGATTTAAAGGCCCTCGCTCACTCCGCTCAGCAACTCCAGGACGCTCCGCCCCCTGGCTCACTCCGCTTCACTCTCTGCCTCACTTCGCTCCACCCCCTGGCTCACTCTGCTTGGACAGTCGAGGAGGCTCCGCTCGGCAAGTCCAAGAGGCTCCGCCCCTTCACTCGCTCCACTTGGCAGCTCAAGGAGGCTCCGCCTCGTCGCTCACTTCGCTCATATCGCTCACTTCGCTCAATACGCTCATTCGTCCCCGACCTCCGATCTTTGGTAAGATAATTTGAGTATATTCAGATCGTATTATAAGGTTGGAAAATAAAATTTTAATTTTCTCCATTCCGCAATATTTCTAACAGTCTCAAATTGTCACTTATGCCATTCAAAATTAATTTCGGAAAGTTTCGATGTAAGACCGACTGATGCATCTGGCCTATGGTCTACGTCACCCCAATACAATAATATAATTGTGAATAATACACAGTGGGGAAGACGATGAAGACCCTGTGCCTGTCAAAATGCGCCCCATTCAATTCCCCCAGGTGGCGAATATACAGGGGCTGCAGTTAAAAAATCAAAATAATTTATGAACAGTGAATATCCCCCACTCGGCGAAGGGGATGCGTCTCCCTGTGGGCAGACTCGGGTTCTCTCGCACGCCCATTCCATTATTGCCACTTTGGGACCGCGAGAAATATATAAACCGACTCCCCAAGGGCTTCAATGGGCTTACTCCAGTGAAGAAGTTGGAGGAAAATAAATAAAAATGTCTTCCTTAAGGAGAGAGAGAGAGAGAGAGAGAGAGACAAAAAAAAACATTGAGTGCAAAAAATAGAGTATCGACGGGAGTGGATATCTTTTCGCATGGGGGGGTGTAATGGCAATGAGAGGGGGGCAGTGTCGCAGTGGAGATGTCACTAGACATTGCGAGGGTTGAAACAGAAAGGATCGCAATGGTACGACGTTCTACTAGGGGGGCGGGGGGGGGGGGGGTGCCCGAACATTGCTCGGGGTGGGGTAGGCTGGCGTTGACGGTGCTGCGCGATTCCCCCGGTGAGACACGCCCTGCAGGTCGATAGCGGAACCGACGCATCCATAGGTGCCACACTGTATCCTTTCTGCATTTATCCTGAATTCGCACTTTTAGGGATTGTTGGGATCAGGATGGAGCGAGTTTTGGGAGGCCTTTGGGGCTTTCGCGGCGAGGGAAGACGGAGGGGCCTGGCCCCCCGCTTGACCCGGAGTTCGGCGGCATTCGAGGGAGGGAGGAAAATAAAACCTGAATGGCTCATTTTTTTAATTATTTTTAGTTTAGTTTGTTCACCGCATTTTAATATTTATTTTAATTATTTCATTTGAATTGGGGGATCAGGCGGAATAATGTGAAATTTTTTAAAACTATTTTTAACGCTCTTCAAAAGTTATCGACAGTGGACTCGATTTTTTTAAACCAATTCTAGAATTAATCGCCTGACAAATTTAGCAAAATTAAAATTCAATTTGCATCGATTTTTTTTAATGGCGACCCATTTTTGGTGGAGTAAATAATTTTAAAGTTCTGATTTAAATAGTTTTCGCAATTCTTCTGTAACGATTTAAAATCAAACGCGATTTGTGGACTTTTCGAAGTCAACTTCAACTCTAAATTTCGATCGCACGGGAACGTTAAATAACTTCGATTTTTGCATACATTTCAGTTATTCATTAATTAAAATAAAATTATCTGCTCAATTACATTACATTACATTTTCGTCTAATAATAAAATTCTAAAAATAAATAAAAACAACTTGAGCAATCCCCTCCGCCCGACTGATCAGGTGATAAATGCGGGACGAATGAGGGGAATGACAGCTGACAGAGAAATCAGCTGTTGCTGTAAGAAGTGGTCACTGACCGGATGGTAATTGAACGAGTAAAAACGGGGATTTGAGGGTAAGTTATCGATTGAGGGGAGTTACCGACATTACAACGCATGCGGCTGACCTGTCAGGCTCAATATCCCTTCATTCATAAAATTTCGGTCCACTAGAGTTGAACTGTTAGAAAAAAATATATTTCAAGGATTGTAAACTAATTTTCAGGACAGCGACACTGAATTTGATTTTTTTAGTAGTAAAAGGGTCGTGAGATTAAATTAAAATTGACTAAATACCATTAAAAAATCAACAATTCTCCAGTAAAAAAAATGACTGCGATTATAAAACCACTAAAAATCCCTGGTCCTCTCCGAAAATTGTTCCAATTACCTGATTATTAATTCTAACCCCACCCGAGCTTCCATAAAATAATTTCCCGCTGATTTCCCCTCAACAATTCGCAACAATTGCCCTGCAATTCAAGACATAAAGCTCGAGACACATGACATCCCACTGAACAAACAATCCCCTCACATTTTCGGACAGTTGATAATCTTGAAACCCCGGGATAAATTGTCTCCCCGAAGAGCAAAAAAACAAAAAAGTAGAAACAGACAGAACGAACAGAACTTTCAGAGTCAAAAAGAAGAGCAAAAGAAACGGCTAACCCTAGTGAGCCTCCAAGCATTTTAATTACTCGAGCGGCAGAATGCGATTAAACAAAAGAAACGGGTGGCAGAGTTGGGGGGGGCTGGAGGGAGGCAATGTAGCGAAAGGTACCGTGGACAAGGGAGCCAGCGAACTGGATGGAAACATTCAGAACTCCTCAGTGACTGGGAATGTCTAGTTCAGTTTTCTGGATAAAGGGCTCTGTGTGCGTGAACATAACGCAGAGAGAAAATGAGAAGCAAAACTGTACGAGGGAGATATAAAACCAGAGGGGGATCCCAATGTTGCGAGGGGAATGAGAGCGAGGGTGGACAAGTAATTCACCCCTCTCCGTCTTTCTCTCTCTCTCTCTCTCTCTCTTGCCCGACCTTTCTCGAAACACACGAAAGATTGTGAAAAAGGGAAATGCGATCTATTATCACCGGGCTTAAGTTACAAATTAACAGAGATAAAATATCTCCTGGTGGTATAGCTTTCCAGCCGGCCTTGGAGGATGAAGAAGGCAGACTCTCGTTGAAAAATCGGACGGCATTATTTCGAAAACTTTGTTATCTGATACTTCAATCGGTGCTTTTTGCACGGGCAACATAATTACTCAACGGAGGATTTTTATTTATTTTTTTAAAAGGGCCAGGCTCAAAAGTTGATATAGAAATTTTTTTTTTGAAAATTAGTGAGGTCGTACCACCGTCAGTGACACGGCACATTACCGATCGAGGATTGATCATTTATTTGTTTATATTCCTATTAGTACAACAATTTCTCATGTGTAGAAACTCATGGATTGTTGAGAAGTCCACAGAGAAATGTTTAACAATTTATAACCGCCTTTGTTTTCACTGACACTGGCATTACAAATAATCATAATAATTGATCATTTGATACGGAATGATAATATCTCCAATTATAAGTCCCGAATAAAAAAAAAAATATTCACCCAAAACACTGAAGAAAAAAAAAGAATGAATGCGAGGCGACAAGCGGCGTGCCGTCATCAAAATCAGCCACAAAAAAAAAATTCAAAAACTCCGGGACCATTTACGATTTTCCCTGAAATGGTCCTCAAATTTCCATGTACTGTGCACACATAATCGGCACTCCCGTGGGCTGAACTACTGCATGGGTTATGTCGCGCTTCAACAGTGGTTCTTTGTGAAGGCCAGCCGGAAAGCTCGTTCAATTTGGTACCAATAGCCATACACACAAGTCTGCCTCAATACAGTGAGACTTGCCTCCATCTATCAACTACAATTTGCTTTCTATTCAGCAGAGATATGAGAGGAAGGGCTGAAAAGTGAGGGGCGGAGGGAGAGGTGGGGTGGGGGCGGAGGGTTGGAGGGGATGCAGATGCGAAAAATAGAATTGTAAAGTGAATCCCGTCTGGTATATTTCCAGAATCCATATCCCCTTTTTCAAGCAACTCCTTCCATCCCGTGGCCCTCCCAGCGCAGCACAATACAGCCTGTTTGCGGTATGCCTGGGGGCATCAGACGACCGTCGATACGGGGGACCTCCATACACTCTCGAGTACCTCATGAAACGATGTGAAAATGCATAACAAGGTGGGTATGTCGTTCTGGGAGTACTCGCCTTTTCCAACTTTTTCCGTGTGTTTTTCTTTGTAATGCCGAACTGGGTTTCAGTCCTCAGAATTATGTTGGAGGATAATGATTTTCATGATATTGAGGAGCGAGTGGATGGGAATCTTAGAGAGATATCGCGAAATTGAGATTTTTTTTTTTTCTCTTCTTTGAAAGTTTGGGCCCTGCGGAAATACTGCAAAGAAATATTTCTTTGACTCCTGTGGTTGGCCAGGCTAACAAGCGGAACAAAATAGTATTTTTTGAGTTTTGTATTTTATTTTAAATTTATTTAGACGTCAGATTATAAAATTAAACGCCCTCATAAATTATTGAAATAGAATCTGCTCAGATTTGATGAATTCATTCGGAATTCGTTAAGGAAAATTTTGATAATAATTTGGAAAAACGTCCCTTTTTCAGTAAATATAATTATAATAATATTATAAGCAAAAGAAAATAATTATTTTAATGACAGTAATTTTTGAACAATATTTTATTGAAAAATTAGAGAGTCCATATGAAATGAACTTCACGCATTAATTTCGAAACATTGGGCGGAGAGTTCGTTGAAGGAAGACGCAAGTGGGATTTGGATAAGCCCAGAGGGTGCGGATATGAAACTTTGAAAAGACCTATGAAAAAGGACAGCGGTAGAGGGCGAGTGAGATAGGCGGCAGAAGGAAAGAGGCTTAATCAAGGCCAACGCAGGGGTCTCACATACCCGAACATACCCTCCTACTAATTTCGTCTATTTCATGAGCCCGCGCACACCGGGCTCCTCACCAATTTTCACCCGGGAAAATTAATTCATCGAGGTCTTAATCCCCCGCCGCCCTTCCCCCAACTGCCTCAACGCAATACCCCAAAACTTCAATGTAATATACGGCGAGCATAAGGGGCTAATAATCCAACACTGAGACGCGAATTAATTACGAAGCATTAATTATCGACTCGGAAAGGGATAGAAGAGCATTTCCTGCTTCCGACTGGAAGTATAAATAAATACTTCGCACTGAGATGGGTACTGATGTTCGGTAGTAACCCAGGTAGGAAAAGCCCACCCCGACGATGGGAGCAAGGGTGGAACAAGATATGACGTCAAGGCTGGATAACCCAACCTTGAATCAAGCTTCTTTCCATTGTTGAATCGTATATTGATTCAAGCGTGGGTCGTCAATATATAATCAAGCCTTGGTTGAAGGTTGGAACAGCATGGCTGCTCAAGACTGAGATGTCGAAGATCGAACGAGACTTAGATCCATCGTCAAATCAATGACCGATTCAAATACGAGGAGCAATATTCCATCGAGCTCGTTTTGTCATGTTTCCAACTTGATTCATTGAACGAGATGTAATAGATAGCGATTGATTTCTTTCAAAAATGTCTCAGTAATGTTAACATTACATTTTTATTTCCTAATCAATACGTGATTAATCAAGTTGAAATTATTTAACAAATTTTTTCTCTCCTCCTAAAGATAGAGAACCGACAATTCATACCGATAACTCATAACGAATTTATTCAAAGTGACAAAACCAAACATTTTCATTTAGTATATGCTTAAACCTCGTGCTTGGACCAAGGAAAAAAATTAAAATTAAAATTTGAATTTTTGGAGGAGTTGTGATCCAAAAGTCCCATTTTTACTCCAACATTCACACTCTGACCTTGAAAAACTACGTACAACAGAAAAAAAAAAATTCTTCCTCCAACTACGTGAAAATATTATATTGAAAAAGTGCGCAAACAAAATAAATAATTAAAACCAATTAAAATCATAAAAATCTAAAAATTTTAAAAATTCCAAAATTAACCATAATTTTATCAGAGGATAACGATTTCAAATTCACTTCTAACTCAAATCCGTGAGATAATTCCCGCATGACAGAGTTCAAGTCTGAAAACACGAAGGAAAATACTAAATACTTGCACTCCATCTGGTAGACACACTAGCCGAGTGAGTCACAAGGTTTGCCACGCACAAAAGCTCTCGTCCGTATTTCCCGTCACGAACGGAGGTACGCCCAAGTTTAGTAATGCACGGTTAGTTCCCGTCTGTCTTTCTGTCCTCCCTTTTCCCCTTTTCCCCCATGGATTTTGATCTACTCTATCCTTCGTTAGATACAGATCCGGAGCACTAGCACCCTTTGCTGTACTCTCCTCTCGCGTTCTTGTTCAAGTATTTTAGGGATTTCAGAAACAAATGTTCCAACTGGGTTACAATTATTATTTCGTATTCCCATTTTTGTTCCTAACTTTCTCCAATAATTAAATTAAATTATTTGACAAACAAGAGTGGCTCAATATTTTAATGAACAACTAAATAAATAATTAATTAATAATAATAAAGGAACAGCCTCGAAACGTTTTCATTTGATACCCAAAAAAATCTCAAATTTGTTATCTCATAATAAAAACAAATTTCAAAAATACCTTCGACCGAATTTTCTGGATTTTGATTAATTTTCAGGCTCCAATAGATACAAAATTCCCAGTTCTCATTGCCAGTACAAATTAAAAACAACCCAATTTTTTCAACAATGCAAAATAATTAAAGACCACGTCAAAAATAATAAAAAAATAAAATCCCTTCAAAACTTTAAATTTCCGGTACGCCGAAGCGAGACAAAAAATTGGATCCCAAGTATTCATGCATTCCAGCTGGATAACAATTACGAAGCCATCCAATTATCCACCCTCATCAGGTGACATTATAATCAGAGTAAAAAAAAATGCAACAGCTGACAGATAATGAAAATTGTAATTCCATGATTATTTTTTCTCTAACCCCCCGGCCCCCCTCCCCCTTCTTGCCACAGCGGCTTTTATCTGATTTTCCGGAGCGTTGATTGGCGCAATTCACGTATTGACCCGGTGAATTGTTCTAGTCCAGTAAAAACCTTAACTAACATGCAAATCAGATGAGCTCAATTAAGCCTCCCCCACCTCTCCCTCTGCCCCCCCCCAACCAGTGCAACCATTGGCTCACTATTCCACACTCATTGCATACTCATTCTGCCTTCCCACTCACTTCGATATATGTCGTTTGGTCATTCGATTCATCGCATATATACGGACAAAATTTTCGGATTAACAATCGTAATTGGAAGTGGAACGGGTGGACGGGCAATTTTGTTTGACCACATAATTGGGATGCTCATGATTCGACAGACAGTATTTGTTACACTTACCTTTATTTTCGGAAGGGAGGGGGGGGGGGGTGAGAATTAAATTAATGGGGGTGGGGGAGTAGTTCGATAAAGTTTTAGTTTGGAAGTAGTATCGCTTAGCCGGAAATTCTGGCAAAAATGTCAATCGTTACGGCAATTCGACGATCTGTTTCGTAAAAATTAATCATCCGTTCTGGGCCTCATGGCGAGCTATGAGTCCCAGTGAGGGGGGCCTTTAACGACGCGTTCTCTAATTTTTCTGGAGAGAACTGTAAAAATTATTAAACATCCTGGGAGATTTTACACTTAATTTTTTTCAGGGGGAGACTGGAGAATTTATTCTCCTCAATTTCTGCAGAAATTGGTGGAAAACCATTCACGCCAGCTGATTACGCGAATTGTTTCTCCGTAAGTAATGCAATTTCTCGACTACCTTTTTTGAATTGAATTCAATGTCGTTCTTCTGGAAATGACTACTAAACTTCCGGAAATTTCAATCTTTTTCTTAACAGAAGGGTGGACTCTTGAGTATAGCATAATTTCTAATAAAGGCGTTGGCGGTCTGGGCTCTGACAAGATTTATTGGAAGACTACCCGCTGATTAATGAAAAGCATCCTAGCGTGTGGTCTTGAGTAGAGTGACACTGCGGTGGGAAAATTTATCGTTGGAGGAGGTGTATGAGGTATTTGTACTCGTTTCCCTTACGATCGAGTCCATGGAGAATTTACCCAGCTGCAAATATTTGCACCGGCATCTCCCATGCAAATAATATTGAATCTTAATAATTAACTGTAAACTGAAGAAAATTTTTCCTTCCAATTATTTTTTTTTCAATACTAGACAATTCCAGCGAGCGTGCCGGACAATTCCCCCGGATTTCTACTGAAATTTTGTTTTTTTGGATTTTTGGGTTAGGGAAAAATAATCTATTAAACAATTATTTGCAGGAAAGCTCAAAGGACATATTGCAATTAATTCTCGATATTCCCAAACATTCAGCGGATGATTTTTCGGGACACATAAATTTATTCTATCAACATGTTCAATGAGTGAGGAAAAAAAATAAATGGCGAGTGTAAAATTTCCACAGCTGGTGGGGAATTATCGCAAAAATTTTTACAACCGACCATAGCGGCCCTTGAGTACTGCTCAGTGATTGGCTGAAATCCCGAAAACTATCCCTAAAAAAAAATATTTTATGATAAATAATTTCTTTTTCAAGTTTATAATACAATTTCGATTTTTTCGAATTTTTACACATACATGTATATCACCACCATCCCTCCTTACGGTAATATTTAAAAAATATTCCCTCAAAATATCGCTGACACCTAGAATTTTCCTAAATAAAAAATGGAAAACAAAATTCTTCCCCAAATTCCCAAAATAATCCCAATTGTTGTCCTAAAATTTCAGAAATGATATTCCATCAGTGCCCCACTGATGAAACAGCAATTCCATCCCAAACAAATTCACCCCTCCCCGAAAAATTTCTGCCAGCGCAAGGATACCATGTGTGCGCGTCATTGCACAAACCGAATTCTTGATAGAAGTCGAACGGAATCAACGGGCCGTGCAATAGCCCGACTCTACAATATGACACTGGGTACGTACGACGCTATGAGTCATGGTCCAATCGTTGCTATTCATCTTTTTACCCGGGGATCTTGGGTGGCGCTCCTTGTCTATGCCTCGGCGTGACAGCAGCCATTCCCGGGATTCCCCCATTTCTTCGGGACGAGTAGAAACGAGGAGAGATAAAGTCCCCCTCATTTTTATTTTTCCTAAGCGCAATCGGCGCATATCGAGGCCGGTCGAAGCTTTGGAGGGGGGGGGGGGGGGGGGGTCCCCCCGGGGGGGGGATTTTGTGGCCCCCCCGGCCCGGCCCTTCCCAAAAAAAGAATTGCGTTTTGGTGACAAATTGAACGGATAAACTTCGCACAAATATGACATTACGAAGGGGGGGAGGGGGAAGGGGAGGGGAGGAGGACGACTGGCGCCAAGCGTTTACAGATGATTGTATACCGTATACGCATTTTAGTCGTAAAAGTGATACGAGTGAGTGAGAATTTGCGCGGACCCATCAAATTTGCAACGGCGGGGGAGTGTGTATGCCAATTGAGGACGTTATCGAGTTGTATATTTTGCATGAATTTTCCATAATTTTGCCCAGTCACGTGCCACCTCGGACGTACTAAAATCGCACGCCTGACTATTCCTTTATAGGAGCAAATAGACACAGGTGGAATGAGTGGGAATTGGGGTGGGATACGGGAAATTGGGATTTTTTGAAGGCTCGTTCACTGTTTGGTGGACAAAATGAACTGGATATTCGCGCGTTCTAGGGGTCTCTGAATGGAGAGGGTCAGATTGGTGAGTCATCCGTGAATTTTTGATTGTAAATCAGTTTTAATTGGCAATCTCGGGAGATTTTACGGAAATCAACGGTGGCCGGTTTAGTACTCACGTAAATCACTCGATCGGTCCATAATTGTCAGCTGTTGCTAACAAATGTTGAAGAATAAATAAATTATCAACATAACCTTATAAAAAATAAGTGAATAATTCATTGTTTGATTTTTAACGGGGGAAAAAATTCGGGAGAACATTCTAGGGCACCATTTCTTAATTAATTAATCTTTATATCCTATAAATTATGGTCTTAATTAATTATTTTATAAAACAGGGGATTTTTCTGAACTGGACTAAAAAATTGCTGTATTGCAAATAAAAAAAAAATTTTTTTTATAAATTTCTTGTCTTTTGTAAATAGAGAAAACATTTTAGATCTCAATTTTAATCTATTGAGGGGAAATAAATTCTTAGGACATTTACCACTGGATGTTCGTGAGAAAAAAGTAAAAAAATTCGAGGAAACTATTTTATTTTAATTTATTCTAGTTTATGAGTGGCAGAAAAAATTTATTACAAGTATACGAAATATTGTTATAAAAATAATACCGCCAAGTTGCATCTACAATTAATGTTTCACCAATTGCTAACGAAATTGCAACAGTTTTGATCAACAAAAGATTGTCTTGTATTGGATTCCCATCAGAAACTTTTGTTATTTCCTTTCTGACTATCGAGTAAATACAATCAAAGTCAATATCTTTTGATCATTTTCAATTTCACTTCTACTCTGGTTTCTCGCAATTATAGTCTCTCTTTGAAGCTATCCGAGGACACGTGATCACAATTCCGCGATATTCCGAATGTTCGAGTAAATATTGCCATTTAAAATACAAAAATATCTGTCTCAACCTTCTTAGAAGTCATAGAAAATTCGAATGCCATCTTGCGAGCAATAAAACCAAAATTCCCCTTCCATTTCTCGGCCGATTCAATTTTTCGAATTGATCACAGCCTCTTCACCAATTCACCAACGGGCGTAAAAAAAAAAACATCAATCCAGGGGCCTCAAAAAATTTTTCCACATCGTTTGCTCCCCAAATACCCCATGAACGCCGTAAACACTCCCTCATTCATTTCCACCATTATCCCTCCCCTCGCAGCCCCCCCCCCCCCCCCCC
>JAPYZN010002765.1:0-11014 GCA_030522865.1 Psyttalia lounsburyi | reverse complement strand
GATCTCGAGGAGCTGAAGCAGATTCTGCACTCTTTGACAAAAGTCAAATTTTGAGAAATATGGAAAGGCTATAGCCTTTCCATATTTCTCAAAATTTGATTTTCCGTAAAAAGTGCAGAATCCGGTTCAGCTCCGCGAGATCTTTCGAACGCAATTGATTTCACGTTGATCGGCCCATTGGTTCCCGAGATATAAGCTATTAATCACAGTAACTAGATTTGATTAAACCCTTATATCTCAGGAACCAATAGGCCGATCAACGTGAAATCAATTGCGTTCGAAAGATCTCGAGGAGCTGAAACAGATTTTCACTTTTTAACAAAAAAAACATTTGGAGAATTTATCGAAGCCAACTGTCTTTCGAGAAGTTCGTTACGAGGCTCGTCAAGGGCCGAATAAAAGAAAAAAACTAGCGTTACGAATTGTGTTGAGAATTAGTCGGGAAGATAGTAGTTCACCGCAACAACAATGGGAGCGAGCGTAGCCAGCGACCAGCAACCCCGACCAATTTTTTCTATATTAATCGAATGAATTTAAATCAAGGATAAGAAAGAAAAAATAAAGAATCGTGAGTCTTCACTAAAAGAGCCCTATAATATGCATAATAAAGTCAATAACTACAAAATTTATTTGACATTAAAACATTAATGAACACGGAGCAGATACTACATACCCTTCCAGACTGCATTGTATCATTTTTCTTTAACACTGAAGTAATGGAGTTCATTCAATGGTGAATATTAATCCAGAATGACATTGATTCATGTCTTAAATGTTAACTATTATGAATTTTATGATTTTGGAGCACGCGGATTTTTACCCATCCCCCGTTTCATACGTGGTCTTGTATGTCCCAAAAGGCACCCAGTTAGTCCATTGGTTGACTGAAACACCACCTAACGGGTGAAAAAAAAATAAGTTTCTATGTCCACATACAACGCTCAAAATCGCTCCCCTGGCAGGTGGACGGAGAGAGGGTCAAAGAGCCACTATAGAATGGCCTGTTGGTGCTGTTCTCGGCCGGGGAAGGCGGCACTGGGCCTTCGGAGGCTGGAGAAATTCCTCCGGTGGAATATAATGCCATTTGGCTCTTTACTAATCAGCTGACTCGTGGCCTTCAGATGTCAGACGTCACGTAAATCCCCACGCGAGTCTCTACACTCGATCGAACTCTGCGATAAGTGGATTTTGGGGTTTATTGTTTCCGCGCATGTTCCGTAGTTTTTTTTTCCTTCTGTTGTCTCTCGTGAGTCTCGTTGGCGCCTAAATTGAGCCGCGGGAGAGTCGTGTGGGAGGGCTGGATAGTATTAGACCGGCAGCAACATCGTGGGAGATTATTCTCAGCCGGAGTGCCCGAGGAGACGGTATGTACTCAGTTAATTCACCTGGCCAGGTGTTGTCATTCATTCCAAGCGTGTCTAGAATTTAGTCTCTCATTTTTGTTCACTGCCGAGGATCATGGGGTCGAGTGAATTATTGGGGGAGTTCTCGGCTATCAGACAAGCAATTCGGAATTGTTTGGGGAGGACTCCGGAATTATATTGCGGGTAAACAGCGAGTCATGCCTAGTCGGAAATTTATCATTCATCTGGAGGTGTTCCTGGGAACATTCCAATCTCCATTAGTCACGCGAGGTGTCATCAACGTTATTGTGTTTATTTTTTCAACACGCCGGCTTACGTCATACTCTTTAATACTTCGCGCTGTGAATTATTACAGAGAGTGGAGTCGCGAAGGTTACAACGATGTTTGATAATTGATAGTTTTCAGGCGGCCAGACGTTTTAATCAAATTCACTGCGAAGTTGTTGAGTACAATTGGCGTGAATTGAGGGGTTTTTGTTCAGTATCACTGACGATTGTAGGCAGTCTTGGGCTGCTAAAAACGGCCTGATTTGTTTCAATTGTGCCATTTGTTCAGAAGATTGTTTAATGCTGGAGCAACAACGAGGGGATCAGCTGGAAACCCCAGAAGACAAGGGACTTTTTGTTAAATTAAAAAAAAGTTTCCTAAAAAATTTGGTGACATCATTTCGTGGGGACAATTAAGAAGACATTAAACAGTTGATAAAATAGTTTTTTAATTACGTTAACTAATGGTGGGGGGTTTGATAGATGTCCTACTTAATTATGAGGTTAATTAAGAATGGGGTGGAGTGATTAATAATTTGAGAAATCCAGTGTCTTCGTTCTGTCAATAAAATTCAACGGAATTCGTCGTTGGTGAGGAAAACGATTGGCTTCCTCTGGTCGTCCACTCCTCAGTTATTTCAGTTCTCATAAATTTCTGATGTTTTCATTCTGTTCTCAGCTGACATGCTCCCCTGAATCTTCGACAGTCGAAGAATACGATAAATCATGAGTGAAATGAAAATAGAGAGAGAGACTCCCAAAATGGAGGAGGAGGAGAAAGAGAGACCAGATTCTCCCTACATGACAATAGGATCATTCACTACGTCTCTGCTGATGAAAATAGCAGCTGTGGGAGTTATTTGGGGCTTTGGGTACATGCGGTGGAGTGTCGCGTGGCTACTGCCTCCAGTATTTTTTTCTGTATGGAAATACGAGAGCAATAGGAATGATCAGCTGAAGAGATTGACAGCACAAGCGACAGTTCTAGCTAATGAGAAGGACGTCATCACGAGTAGAATGAATGATCTGCCCTCCTGGGTCTACTTTCCCGATTTTGATAGGGCCGAGTGGCTCAATAAAGTTAGTAAATCCATCAATCGATGCTCGATATCTCTAAATCCACGAGAAATAGCCAAAATTGTGTCAAGATCTTTTATCAAGATTGGAGTGAGCCCTACAAAACAAGTCCCTACAAAAAATTGATTATCTCTTGAAATTACCGAGATATTCCACAAGGTCGACAACAAAAATTCCCTCACTCAACTGAACTTAAGTTAGTAAATCCATCAATTGATGTTCGATATCTTCAAATCCACCGGAAATAGCCAAAATTGTGTCAATATCTTTTATCAAGATTGGAGTGAGCCCTACAAAACAAGTCCCCACAAAAAATTGATTATCTCTCGATATTACCGAGATATTCCACAAAGTCCACAACAAACTTCCCTCTCCGAACTCAGCGAGCACTTTCCTAGAATTCAATTAGCATAATTAATTGCTTCTGCAGGTACTCTACAAAATTTGGCCGGGCATGAATCACTTTGTGCGTAACCTCGTCAGGGAATCGATAAAGCCAGCAATTGTTAAAGCCCTGTCGGAGTACAAAATGCCTGGATTTCAATTTGAAAGATTGGTACTGGGTCGCATCGTAAGTGTCTGATTATTATTCAAGGATTTAGCATGGGACAATGTAGAATGAACTGATTTTCGTAATCAATAGCGTTGGAGGTAGTTGAGGATATACAGAGGAGACTATCCTTGCGTTTAACTATTCAAATCTAAAATTCGATGCCCTAAATTGTCACTTTTATTTACAGCCTCCGAAAATTTATGGAATAAAAACATACGAGAAAGACACCTCGAGAAATGAAATTATATTGGACTGTGAAGTGCTGTGAGTGTTTGTTTCCCAATTTTACAATTTCAAAAAATGTTTTTTCACATTTTTTGTTGCAATTTAACGGATTAAAATTTTTTTTTGCCCATTTTTTCGTCTATTCACGGAAAAATAAGCAAATAAAAAATAATAATTACAGCTACGCCGGAGATTGCGACATTTCTTTTACCCTCGGTACCATCAAGGGTGGAATACGCGACTTCCAGCTCCGGGGAATGCTCCGGGTGGTCCTGAAGCCGATGTTGACTGTAATGCCACTGGTCGGAGGTGTTCAGATATTTTTTTTGAATAACCCAGAGATTGATTTCAATCTCGTGGGAGCCGCGGACATCCTCGACTTCCCAGGACTCAAGTAAACACTCCCCACAATTGCTTTGACCTGAATTTCCCTGACTTAATGACTTTCTTCCCTTATTGATTTTGTTTCTCCATTTTTTGGCCAGACAAGCCCTGAGAAAAGTCATCAGAGATCAGTTCGCTCGATTCCTAGTTCTGCCGAATAAATTGATTGTCCCCCTGTCTCACGACATCCCCACGGAGATCCTGAAGATGCCCGAGCCCGAGGGAGTCCTCAGGATTCACGTGGTCCAGGCGAAGCATCTGATGAAAAAGGATATAAGCGTTTTGGGTAAAGGAAAGTCCGATCCTTACGCTATTATCAGCGTCGGAGCCCAGGAATTTAGAACGAAAACAATCGACAATACTGTCGATCCCAAGTGGGACTTCTGGTGCGAGGTATGGCCACCAGTTTTTAATAATTCGTTATCACAATCATCTGGTGATTAATTAGAGGCAGTTTCTTGCACGTGCTTCGCTCATGAATGCACAAGAATTGTTTGTCAAGCAGATTTACAGATTTTTAGGAGTTCAGAGTACTAATGAGTACATGCTCATTTATCAAAGCTCAACAATTTGTCATAATTTGAATTGTTAATTGGCTCATGAGCCCTGGATGAGATCAATTTTATTAATTATTTACTAGATAATCCAGTGGTGAAGTAGTGGACTGGGATAAGTAGATTTCAGTTGATTTGATCGCTTGAAACGATTAGTTTGAGTTGAAATTAAAATTTACGACAATTGTCCAAGCCCAGGGGGAGGTGATTTGTTGATTGTTTTTATTCTCTGCCAACCACTTGACCACTGATTTTTCACGCGTGTGTTTGTCATGTGATGCGTGCTGTGTTGTATGAAATTAGTGTATGGTGACATCAGCTGTTGGCCAACAAGTGGGAGTCTCCCTGTGGGACATGGACGACACGACCGACGATGAGCTCCTCGGCAGGTACGATATCTAGATAATTCAAGGGTCTACCAATGTTAATTATACTCTGTCGTGCTAGATCAGTGTACCCTCTGTGTACTCAGGTAACCGCGCTTTACGCTTCACCTGTACTCGCTGTTTTTTTTTCTGCTTGGGCAATTGTTGGGGAGGTGGTTCAAGCTCCTCACGTCCACTGGCATTTTATTCTCTTACTTTTCGCTCCTTCGGTGATTTTTTTTTGGGTTCATTTGGGGACTGAGGACTATTATCATTGTATTCATTGGATCCATTATCTATTGCCACTTAGACTGCGATCGATACGTGGAGTTTGGGACTAGAGGCGGCGATATCGCTCTGGGACTGGGATCCCAATATTCCTGGGGTTGACACTGATGATTTACTCGGAAGGTAGCTGAGTTAAATGTTTCCCCCCTTTTGCGCCAGCTAAAGTGCCAGTAACTGATGTCAATACTGTCCTAGATCTGCTGATTGAATAATTATTAATGTGTTAATGAATGTTACAACAGCTGTTGCTTGCAATTTTCTAGACTCCATTCGCACTGGAAAGCCTTTATTTCGTGAGCTTTAAATCCAACGTCTACTCAAGGATATTCAAGTCATTTCTAATATTGCACTTACTGGCCAATGATTTTTGCCAGCTGAATTGCGTGAGAATTATTTGAATGGATGTAATTTGTTTTTTTTTTTGTCATGAAAAAATTTTGCTGAGGAAGTAAAAATGTTCGAAGTCATTGGATATCCTTAAATTGTCAATATTTTATTTGAGTGTACTAAAACCGCTTGTGTGGTGGAAGTTTATAGTGGAAGAAAGTGCGGGCGCCGCCAACAAAGTCATAACTCGACTCTTTGACAAAGACAACACTGGCACTGATGATCCACTCGGAAGGTATTTTCCCAACAATTGAAAAATTAGAAATTTCCTACCCCAGACGTTGAATGATATTGTTGAACCACTGAGACGATTTAATCATTGAAATTACTGAGAATCTCGGCAAACACGTTCGGACTGTGCATGAAAAACTAACGCCAATGTCTCGTTGATATGCATCTTTTGGGTCTGCACCAGTAACAACCTTTTTTTTTTTTTGGTTTCTAATCGACTGTTATTTTGCATTAAAATTGTAATGATTAATTTGGTACATTGTCCTCCTGTATTTATGAATTATTATCGCGGAAATGTCTTGATCCGTAATTATTTCTAATTATCTGAGGCGTACGATTGCTTTCGTTCACTGCTAAAGTTTATTCTACTGATGATTATGGAGTAATGATTATCTTTGGTGAATTCATTCAGAGCCACCACGGAGGTCAGCCGTGTCAAGGAGAAGGGAACGATTGATTCCGTGAGTTACCAAATTTTTATTTTACCTATCAAGTCGTTAAAAAATCGATAAATAATCGACAATTAATATTTCTTTTCATCAGTGGTTCACTCTTGAATTCGCCAAACATGGAATGGTTCATCTGAGATTGACGTGGCTGAAACTGTCGAAAAATCCTGGTGATCTTCAGGCCGTGAGTAGCTGAGACACATTTGGGAAATGACTTAAAAATTATTTTTCAATTTCCCCATTAATTTCACGCAATTAATTCTGAAGTGGATTTCATAAGCTGAATCCCAGCATTTCATTCCTAAATTTTGTCATTTATCTCATGAGTCATGAAATCTATTGGACGATTTTTAAATTAATCTGATGAATCCTAAAATTTGTTTCTTATGAAATAATAAACGAGACAAATCCTAGATTTTTCTCTCCAAATTCAGGCACTCATGGAGACACAACAGCTGCGAGTGACCTCGATGAGTACAGCTCTCCTGACGGTATTCATCGACTCAGCGAAGAATCTCCCGTGTTTGCGAGGAAGTAAGCAGCCAGACGTATACCTGGAGGCGTCGGTAGGAAGTGCAACGGAGCGAACGTCGACGATGCTTCGGTCGTGCGATCCAGTCTGGGAGCAGGGTTTCTCCTTCCTAGTAGGGAATCCAGAGACAAATACCCTGAACATCCGAATTGTCGACGAGAAGACGGGGAGTGTAGTGGGTCTACTGGTCTACAACATCGGGAATCTCCTGACGAAGGTGGACATGGAGGACATGCAGCAGCCGTACGACCTGATGAACGCCGCCCCGGAGAGTAAATTAATAATGTCGACAACTCTGAGGATCCTGAAGTACGAGGGTCCCGAGAGTTTTCTGGAGGACGAGGAGGACGAGGACATTAATTCATTGAAGAAGAGGATAGACCGCCAGGAGTCGAACATCAGTGGTTCCCAGAGTAGTAGCCTCCCATCGACTCCCCTCAAGAAGCAGATGTCCAAGGAGTCCCTCCAGAGCTCCACCAACAACACTGGATCTGACCAGGGGAGCAATCTTCCTGGGCCCGTTGATGAGAACTTCGAGGAGACAATTACCCCGACGTACGCTCCAGAGAACACTCTCACCCCCGGGCTCCTCCATCGCAATCCGAGTGTCGTCTCCTCAGCTGGAGAGTTCAAACTCGGGAGGATCCAGCTGACACTTCGCTACAGCGTGCCCAGGCAGAAGCTGATGGTGGTCGTTCACAAAATTTCGTGAGTGTTGAATTGATCTGATGACTTGTAAAAGTGATATTTCAATGGCGTGAATTATTTTTTCATCCACAGAAATCTGCCACTACCTCACAACGACCCCAACAACATCCCGGACCCCTACGTCAAGCTCTACCTCCTCCCGGACAAGCACAAAGAGACTAAACGAAAAACAGCTGTGATGAAGGACAACTGCAATCCCATCTACGACGAGCAGTTCGAGTACATCGTATCCCAGGGTGACTTGAACTCTCGAAGACTGGAGATATCTGTCTGCACGCAGAAGGCCTGGCTGTCGGCGGGTACCAAGGTCATGGGCCAGGTGCACCTGAATCTCTCGGAGATCGACGTCTCCAGGGCGACCTCCGCCTGGTACGATCTCGTGCCAGAGATCAAGGATTGAATTTCATAACGAGATTTTTTTAATTTTTCTATCGAGATTCAACGGCACTAAAACGATTTCTCATTTCTTTTGATGTTCATCGCGACTTTTTCCCCCGTTGAGTGGCTATTTTTCTTTTGTATCTGACGCTTTCTATGATTGCAGCTCATTCTGATTTATCTTTTCGCTGTTACATCTGTTTCTAAGATTTCCAGTTGCCGCTGGGGTGAGGATTGCTGAGGAACTTTGAATATTTCCGAGCATTTTTGGCTGTTAACTTTTGTTGTTAATGCAGTTTGTAAATTTCTCTCGATTGTTCTCAAATAAAAATATGATTATCTTGAGATATTTTCTACATTGAATAATTTTCCCCCTGATCGAATAATTATTAATCGTTTTTTCGCTTGAGCAATTGTGGAGGTGATTCAAGCGGTGATCATGTCCACTGGCATTTTATTCTTTTACTTTTCGCTCCTTCGGGGCTGATTTTTTTTTCAATTTGGGGACTGAGTGCAATTGTTGTTGCATTCATCGGATCCATTGTCTATTTTGGGACTAGAGGCGGCGAGGTCGCTCTGGGCTTGAGATCCCAGAGGCAGCAGATCTTATGTCAAATGAGAGTTCTATTGCGTTGTTACCAAGGAGACCCTGCGGCGTCCCCAGTAAACAGGTCAAGTTCAATATAATCCCGCAGGATTGACGTAATTTTAGCCTTTGCAGTTAATCCAAAAAAATCAACGAAATGCGTCGCGCCCTTCCCTGCCTACCAGGATTTAATTTCGACGACAAGGTAAATCCCTCGGAGGAAATTCCCACAAGAAATTCATGATTTCCGTTGTCTCATAACTCGTTAACTTGAAGATCGGCAAAACCAATTTTCACAAGTCCCAGTACTTTGAGAAAATTCACGATGGGGTGTATTATTTGGCTGAGAAACCCAGTGTTGGGGAGCACTCCAGATATCCTTCCAATTATTCGTATATTGACGAGCCGAGGATACCACCCTGGATTGCTTATGACGGTCAAGTAGGTTAAACTCCTAATTTTATACGTAAAATTAATTTTTGGGCACAGAATAAATTAAATTATTTTTTTTTTAAATTTTTGTGGACGAATCTCTGATTGATGATGACCACTCGTGTCTCCAATAATCCAGCGACTGATGTTCCAAGGATATTTCCAAGAGACGGTTCAGGAGCGCTGGGAGTCCTCCCACCAGATTCGCCTGGTGACGATAAGTTTCTTCCTGGAGGACGGTACAATGAAGATCGTCGAGCCCGCGATCAGCAACAGCGGCCTTGAGCAGGGTGTCCTGGTGAGACGCCAGAG
Organism: Psyttalia lounsburyi; assembly: GCA_030522865.1. Taxonomy (NCBI): domain Eukaryota; kingdom Metazoa; phylum Arthropoda; class Insecta; order Hymenoptera; family Braconidae; genus Psyttalia; species Psyttalia lounsburyi. Next base: position 1,922 of record JAPYZN010002765.1, on the reverse strand, counting down.
GATTCCAATGCCGGACCCCGTCCCCTACCGATTCTACGATATCCTCGATCTGAACATTGGCAAGGAGCCCGAGATCTTCGGAAGGGTTTACAAAATCGTCAATTGCGATAAATTCACGAAAATCTTTCTCAATCGAATGGGAATTGCTGTCCCCGATCCCATTGATCTCCCCTGCGATCCTTATATTCAACGAAGGAGTGTGGTAATTGTTTATTACGTTACAAGTGCGTGACTACTTTTTTGCGTTAATTAAATTGTTTTTATTTGATTTTTTCGGTCCACTTGAAACAATTTGGAACAATGGGAATATTTTTAAAGACCTTTTGTCTAATAAGTAATTGAGTAGAAGGGTAAATAAACAATTCCGCAATTTATTTCATGATTTTTGTGTCCAAATAAACGTCAGGAGGGAAGGACACCCGATCTTAAATAAATTGAATCGATTAATAAAATGTAATTACGCACTTATAACCAAAAATGATTATTTACAAAATTTTGTGCAAGTGACAAATAATATTGATTAAATACCTGACACCCCAGCCGATTTTCTCGAAGAAGCCCAACCGAAAGATCGATACCCTCGGAAAATTCCTGAACTACGACAGAAAGATCCTAAGATTCTTCGGATACTGGGACGATCGAGAATCGGAGTACGGGATAATTCACGATTTGGAGGTGAGGTATTACCTGGCGGACGATACGATCGAGATCAAGGAGATATTGCCGAAGAATTCGGGACGAGAGGGGAGTGGGGTCTTCCTGAAGCGAATGAAAATTCCCAAAGTAAGGAGACGACAATTTTCGTAAGCGGACATTGTCTTTTTAGTTTTAATCGTTTGAATTTTGTCCTGCACTCGAAGTTCTTCAGTGGAATAGAATCGGTTGGCTCGAGCGATCCCTTCACGGTCCTGAACGTCCTTGGGGAGAGCGGAGCCCAGAGCTATTTCATTCCGGACGCCCTCAACGCCGGGGACGTCGAGCGGAATCACTACAAGGACAGCGATCTCACCATTGGAACAAGCCTGAACGTCTTCGGTCGAGAAGTGGTAATTACCGATCTCGATCCGGCTACGAAGAATTACTACAGGTGGCCATTGATATTTCAAGCGATTTAAAAATCTCCTACTCGTGTAATTGAGAATTTTTCTGTTGGCGAAGGGAAAAGTACGGGCTCGAGGAGTTCACGGCAGTCGACAAGCCCGCGTCCGCCTCCGACTACTGCTCGGCCATTCAAAAACGCAAACCCCCGCCGTACAATGGCTTCGGCTCTTACGATGACTCCCTCGGGAATTGCTTCAGCATCATCCCGAAGCCTCCAAAAATCGATTACGCCAGATTCGCAACCTTCGACAAGTAATTATTTATCAATCAATTCAAGACCCGGGTGTAATACTTGCTAACCTCGACATCCCCGTGGCTAATTACAAGAAAAAAAATTATTAAATCACAGGCAAACCTAATTTCCGGCCTGCGTGAATGATTTCTGCAAGTCGGAAATTACGTTTGACTACGACCTGATCAGTACTTCACGTGCAATGCCTGATGGGGATTTCAAGGTCATAAATTATTACGCCCAGCTCTTGGTTTCAGTTTCTTTTGATTATCCAAAAATTTTCTTTGTTTTAATTATTTAATCTCGTCATCAGAGACTCTCTGACAACTCCCGCAAAATCAAATTTGATAGGTAAATAAATAATTGTAAATTCTGAGGAAAAACGCGCTTTTCCTAGACAGGGTTACGACAGTAAAGTCTTGAGCTTCCGAGGTCGAATGCTATCGAACGTCCCCGAGAATTCATCTCGTCATTTCATCATCAGAGTCTACCAGCTCCGTTCAGCTGGCGGTCCAAGGTTGTCGGATCGGGTCCGAAAAAAAGCCCAAATTATGAGCTTTTTATGAGCTTTTTTCTGCCCAAGATTTTG
>JAPYZN010002764.1:0-15677 GCA_030522865.1 Psyttalia lounsburyi | reverse complement strand
AAGTGGAAAGTGATCCGTGGGAAAAAAACCCTACGAGGTGATGATGACACGACTCGAAAGTGCATCAATGTCATTGCCATCATGTGCTCCTGAACAAGATCGTGGAGGTATTGTTCCCACGTTAACCGGGATTCTACCGCTGGGCCGAAGAACTAGAAGAGCTAGTACCGGAAATCACTAGAGAAGAAGTAATAGCGGCAAGTACGACAGTGAGAAATACCAAGGCTCCTGGCCTGGCGGTTCAAAGAAGTACAAACAAAAGGAGTGTCCCAGGGCTCACTGCTGGGGACTTTTCTGTGGAACATTATATATGACGGGCTGCTGAAGTTGAAACTGTCCTGGCGGACTCGGCTTGTGGCATTTCCAGGCGACGTGGCCATAGTCATCGGTAGAAAGCACCACGAGCAGATGAAGCGTGTCTTCAATACAATGTTTGGAACGATTCGCTGGTGGGTGAACTCAAGTGGTCTAAACCTGGCGACACATAAGACGGAAGCAGTATTGATCACTAGCAGGAAGAAGATCGAGACGAGTATGCTGCAAGTCGGGTCTTTTGAAATCAATTCTCAGCCATTCATCTCATACCTGGGATGATGATGGATGCCCGACTCCACTTCAAGCAGTAAGTGGAGCACGTGAGTACCAAGGCATCTAGAGTCAGATCCACCTTAGCACGCTTCATATTCAAGTCTTCAGTGATTACTTCGGTGCTCACATATAGTATTCTCATTTGGGTTCATATACTTAAACTGCAGGAAGCCTGCCGTAAAATTGCATCTACCTATCGGCTGAGTGCTTTTAGAATTGCGAGTACATCGAGCGAGTACCGAACGGTACCTGAGGACGCAGTGTGCGTCATCTCAGATAGGCTCTCATCCGAGAGATATTAGCTGACGAGCGAAGATCTCTGTATCGGCGGAAGAGTTCAGAAGCGCCGACCCCGGAACATCTAGCGATAGAAGAAAGGCGAAACAGCTTCCAACGTTAGCAGGAGAAGTGGGACACCTATGCCAACGGGAGATGGATTCATGGTCTGATTCCACAGGTGGATGTCTGGCTAAATCGCCACCATGGAAAAATAAATTACTATTTGACACAGATGCTGTCGGGACATGGAGGCTTCCGGGCTATTTTCATAAATTCAAACATGAGGATTCTCGGGAGTGTCCGACCTGCACCGCAATGGAAGCAGACGCTCAGCACGTGTTCTTCGCATGCCTCCGTTTGAGCGCCATACGCAGTACCTGGGAGTCCACAGTCGAAAGGAGGGGACTTCCGAGGAGCCTGGCAGAAGTTTTGCTGCTTTCACAGGCAGCCTGGCACAAAACGAACAACTTCACAGCTGAATACAGGCACAAAGCTACATAAATAATAAATTTATTTGCAACATCCTAATCATACACGTCTTTTCAGGTTAGGATGGCGCACATTGGATAAGCACGTGGGAGAGCAAACAACTGAGACCTTCCTCGCGAAGTAATACTTCACAGTGGTGCCGCGAGAGAACAAAGGCCCTGGAAGTCAGACACACAGACATGTTTCCAAAAATCGTCGCGGGAGAATCTCCTCGTCATGAAACGTCGATATTTCATGAAATTATCGATTATCATTTTTCGGGTAAAAAGAATAATTTCTTATTGGGACGTTAAAAATCAAACAACAATTTCTAAGCTATTAAATACACTCAAAATTTTTTGCCTGCACAATTCGACGCCATCGTTCCTAGCGAACAAAACTATCAGAAAATATGCGATAATTTCGAAACTCACATGGTTTTACCATACATAATAATTTTTCACTATTTTGTTGATATAAATAAGACCTGCTTGGAAACTCTGTTCTTTTTATTTCAATGGTCGATATATGTCATTCCTCCACATTCACCAAATTATTCTACGCTATCTCGTAATACAATAACAGGTTTCCATTAACAATTTAGATATTTATTTAAATATTGGTGTTCTCTTTTCGCCCTCTTCGATTTTCTGCAGTTTAAAATCAATTTTTACTAAATAATATGTAAACAACCGGCCGAAGGCCCTCGGATAATGATCAGTGCAAGCTTCGCTGCTTGTGACAAAATCTCTTAAAAATAAATAATAATAACTGTACCTTGTGATGGCATCCTCAACGGCATTTGTGAGGGCGTGTCCAAGATGTAGGTAACCAGTGACGTTCGGTGGAGGAATGACCATCACGAATCTCCCTTTGGGGTTGTACTCAGACAGGGATTTCCTGCCGTACTCAGGCTTAAAAAATCCCTGGCGCTCCCACCAGGGGTACCAGGCGGCCTCCACGAATTGAGGGCTGTAGGCGTCTGGCATCGGAATTGAGACGTCTTTTTTGAGACCTGGAGGAGTGACAATGTCGTAGATTGCCGATTCTTTCGGCTCTTTCTTCTTTTCTGGTTTCTATGAATGGAGTTATTATATTTATTATTTTTTTAAGCGTGAAAATGTAACAAATTGAAAACTAAACTAAATATTCTTGTGGATTGTTTACTTGTAATGAAAGTGCTCTCTCAAGTAATTAGTGCAGGTCGTTGGATAATAGAATAAAATTTGGTTAATTGAGGTAATTGATCAATTTAATTCCAATTTTTCCGGGATTTGCATGAATACAATTGCACATTTGGAGTTTTTGTCAATATTATGTTCAGTATTGAATGCGATTTGAAAAAATGTATTTCATTATTTTTCGCCAATCATCTACCTTGCATAATTCAATTACTCAATTAAATAGTGAGTTATAAATATTATAGTTCAATGCTATTATACCTATTCAACTCAAAACATAAATAACATATCAGATAAAAAAATTGTAGAATTTGATTGATTAACGTAAGAGAATGGAAGCACTTTCTAATTTACTGTTAAATGTAAAGACCAATTCACGCTTGAAATTTGATTTACTGTGCCCAATCATTGTGAAAGTAAATTGAAATGTGAAAATTCAATCACGAAACGAATAATAATAGAAATAATATCAAATATTCAAAAAATCCAATTCTGAGCAATTGATTAAGTACTTAAGAATGAATTGTTCGACGAGTTTTTCACGAAATGTCATGAATCAAATAAACAAAAACTCTTGAACAAGAGATGGCAGGTAAAAAAAATTTTGTTTTTAATAAATTACCCATTTCGCTAGATTCTCAATCGAATGACTCATTTTAATGATTTTTTTTCTTCGTCTCGTGATATGATTCTCACACAATTTTCTGCTGTGAATCTTCCAAATACTAAATTAAATAACGATTTACGAATACCACAATTTAAGATTATTCACTGTAAGGTCGACGTAGTCAATTTAAAAAATACGACTTTAATAAATCAAATAAAACACCAATTGTTTTTTTTCATAGCTTAGATAGAAACACTAATAACATATTATTCGGGGAATTTAACAGGAATGCTAATTTTTTGTGAAATGTTTCGTCAAGTTATTATCTCTTCGCAAAAATAAATTGAAATGTGATGAAAATCGAATTCTAGGAGCAAAATACAAAATAATATAAAATATTCTATTCTTTGTGAAAATTCTCAAACATTTGGTGTACATTTCTAACGCAACAATAGAGTTAGAGGAGAAAAAGTAAATTTGGAAAACGAAAGACTATAAAAATCATGTGTTTCAAGCTCCTCGAAGTAACTTTCACTCCCGAACAACATATGGGTCTAGCTGCCGCCGAAATATCAACTTGTCACAGGGAATTTTGAATTAATATCAATAACTACCTCATTCTTCTCCTTTTGTTTAGTATTTGAGCCCGCAGTGTTTTCCTTCTTGTCCAGCTTCTGTTTGAATTTCTCTAGTTTTGCAAGTTTCTTGGCCTCTTTTTCCAACTGTTTCGCAGTCTTCGGTGGGCCTTCCTCGCCGCTGACCTGATCACTCTTCGTTTCTACCATTTTTACAATTTATTCTGTTCAATCGCGAGTGAAATTAGGGAGCGAATCGCCCGAAAATACCGTCTGATTATTTAATTTGTTACAATAGGAACTTCGTTCGATCTAACGAATCATTTCGCGTGACAGGATCGAGCCTCCGCGTGCAAGCGGTGAAAGGTTAGGCACATTAGTTAGACAGAGATTGTGGAGATTGTCGATAATGGAGGCTCCTATAAACTGAGATAATTTGAAAACGAATATACGCGCACAAAAAGTTAAAGCTGTCGTAAAGTCGAAATCGCTACAATTTACGATTCTTTAAAGACCTCACATAATAAATTCCGATTACTTAATTGATCAATTTCTCCAATTTATACTTATATTAAGTTAGGATAAAATAAAATTAACATGTTCTCAAAAGTCAACAAAAATTTCTCTTTTTCGATAGTTTTCTCGGCTTTAATTTTGGAGAGAAAATTTTTTTAAAGTTTCAGTCATAAAAAGTCTATACAAGAGTGAGATTCCATTGACTTATTCTATAGACCATTTTTGAAAGTTCATACTTTGTAAATGCCAAGTTCCTCAGAAATTGAACGCCGAATGCCGAGTGAAAAGCATACAAAATAATCCAACCATTGTTCTTTATATTAAAATACACATGGCTTTAAAAAATATATTTATTAAAAATATTAGAGACGAGGGGTATCGAATGTCATGAATACCAAAGACTGAAATTGAAATCTAAAGATTTTCGAATTGAAAAGAAAATTAATGCATTTCAAAGAATGCCTTCAAAAGGAAAAAATACATAGAGAGGTAAGTGTTAACGATGACCAAAATAAAATGACATACGATTTTATTCCAATTTCAAAAAACTCATTTAAATAACTAGTATCTATATTTATATTGATTCAATTAATTAAATATTAAATTGTGACGTGCTGGGATCGAGCACTACGTCGATTTGTTAATGAAAATAGCGATAATAAGAACAATGATATATGTTGGGAATTAGACATACGATTCTTCGTTCCTGTTATGCAGGTATTGGTAAGCAACCCCCAATGTCACTTGCATGCATTGCTAAACAATCTCACAGTTTTAGGAGGAGTCCAGGTCAGCGAGATGAAATATTTGAGTGTTTGAGTCTCTCTCAATTGTGACAAGAGACAACGTTAGTGAAGCAAAACCGTGGCACCGCTAAGCTCAATGAATTGAGACCTTGGCGACTTTTGTGCACTCTTCAAGAGTCAGAAGACGTTCGAACGCAGAGCGAATCTCTGAACTCAGGCGTTCCGCCACTCAATCAAGTCGAAGTCCTAAATCGCTGCCCAGAAGTAATACGCATTATACCATTCCGGTTCACTTGAAGTGTATTAATAGCGAGTTAAACAATTAATATATAAATATGAATAGATCTGTAAGGCGAGTATTCCCTGTGGTGACATCCATCCCTTTCATCCAACACCCCAAATTGAATGAATCTCCCCGAAGAGCATCTAAAAGTCAGCCGGATGATTAGAGTGTTTTACGTCCAGAAGTAACACAACCGCCAGTAAATAGAAGACAATTCCAAGCTCAACTAGATCGCGCAGGAGTAAAGCAGAGGATAGTCTAAACCATAAACATCATCAAATATAATATTAATATCAATATTATTGATAAAATAATATTTATGTATATATAAAACCGACGACGGTGGCCGAGTTGGTTAAGGCGCACGGCCGGACGGCGGAGCCCGCATGGAGCGGGTTCGAGTCCGGCTTGGGACATGGAATTTTTAGTCTCTCGGAAACCGTCGAACGGGGGTCTAGACACCAAGAACCATTGGAGAAAAAGTTTTCCCGATGAAGCTTGGTTGATGGACGCCATGTCGGCCAAGGTCTTCCATGGTTTCCCTTGGTCACCAGGAGAGTCTGTATATGGAGTACAGCTCCTGGGGTACAATGCGACATGGTTGGAGAGGAAAACGGCCCATGATACCGCAAAAATGTAAAAAGCCTAATCGGCTATATATGGATAATAAATAATAATATTTATGTATATATACTTTATGTTCATTTTTATTTTCTTATTTTTTATTCCATAGCATTTGAATGTAATTCATTTGTGAAATAATTCAATATTGATAATTTATCATAGATTGATTACATGAGTGCATGAACGCAAATAGGGCTTCAGATTTTACTACGAGTCAAGTGTCTTGAAGTAATCAACCAATATTTTAAAACACTTACATCGATTTTTATTAAACTCCATATAACATTCTCGTACAATTTTTAATAATAAGACATTATCATCATAAAATATATAGTCTGTATGACGTGCAAAGTGTGCGATTTCGTGACTAATTAATCGTGTGAAGACTAGATACAGAAGAAATAGTTTATTTAATAAATTAATGACGAATTATAATTGTAGTTGTATTCGGCTTAAATTGAGAAATCTCGAAATTCAATTGAGAAGTCGGGATGTCAATGGATCTCAAGTGAATTCCGCACATTTGACGGATGCAAAATGATCCAGACGGACTTAGTTGTGATGGTATAGGGACGATATTGGATACATTTTTCGATCTTTTTCCCGGAGAGGAAAAGAGGATGAGATTTTTCACAGGGGATTTTATTAATATCCGGCCAATTCAGCGAAGGTAGAGTCCATCTCGTCGGCCAGGGATTTGTATCTGTCCTTGTTGATGCCAAGCTCGTCTGTAAAATTTTTTTAACAAAAAAAAATGATTAATTCATGGGTTTTGCTCGTTATACAGCAGTAAAAGGACGAAACTAGATGTGTCAAACGCATTTAGAAAATTTAGTCACTGTTATTTTTATAATTTCACTGGGTGGGACAGTTTTCGAAGGGATTTCGACACATCGCGTTTTGCCCCCTCACTGCTGGAATAATTTGTAACTCAGTGAAAAATGTCTACTGTCTGAAACCGGGTCAGATAAGGGGTAATAACTCAGAATTTCTTTTTTGAAGCTATTCAGAATATATATTATTAGAATATTTAGAATTTCGTGATAATTCTATGTTTTCTCGCATTATAAAATGAAGTCGATGAAATAATAGGGGAAAAAATTTATATATTTTCTATTATTTGTAAATTCTCGTACAATATTTCTTTAAGTTTCTTTTTTTTAATTTCATAATGAGGAAAAAGACCAAAAATAATAGAATGTTTATACAGATAGAATTTGGAAGATTTTTAGTAATTTATACTCATTATATAAAATTCTCAAATTAAGATCTTCGGAAATTGAAAAAATTTTTACATGGTTTTCCAAGTTTTTACGTGAATTTCATCATGAGAAAATATAGAATACAATTTTACAAACATGAAAAATCCGAAGAATTTTTATTTAGAAAATAGCAATTTATTTTTTTGTGTGGAGTATCTGTAGAGAATAGGATAATCAAACTTTAATTTGTGAAATGAATTGCGTGCTTATTGTAGCTTCGTCTCAACCATTTCTAAAATTTCCGTGGATTCTCCAATATCAGATTTCGGAAGAAGACAAAATTCATGAGCGATTGTCCCTCAAGCCTCCCCAAAAAAATGGTGTTAGATTATTAAACAACATGTGAGAAATATTCTTTCGATCCTTGCACTATTTGCAACAGCCAATAGGTTCTCTCTCACTCCTCTCTCTCTCTCTCTCATTCTTTGAAAACATCCTAAAGGTGACTAACAGGCGCTTTGAAATGCCCCGATTTTGCACTACTCATTGTCAAGGGACTACCAAAAGTACCTGGAATCCGACGTTCGACGCTGTGAAGCTAAGTCTTTGCTCTTATTATTCTCTCGTTTAATTGTCATGTGTTTTGCTAATTTTTAGGAGAAATTATTGAGAAAAAAATTTCGAATATGGAAAGCGTGTTAAATAGCCTGTGTAATGTGTAATTATATACGAAAAAATTTAATTGATGTTGCATTTTATCGGAATTATATAGAAATTCTATTGGATTTCTCTAAGAATTCGATTGAACAATTCAATTTGTTTTATGTCAATTATTTTGGAGTTACTTAGAAAAATTTGTTAACAAGATTTTTGTGATAGAGAACAACAAAATCTGCTGACTTTTTAGTATTTAATATCAATTAACAATATAACAGAGTGCAATGCCAAATGCTAAGCTGAATTTTGAAATGGAACATTCCAACAGAATGTTTCCTGAAATTCGATGAAAATTCTAGTATAATTTTAGTGAAATTCAATTAGAAATAAATTCTGGAAAAGTTCTGGAACAAAGAGTTTCGAAAGTTTTCCTTAGATTTTACTATGAGAAACGCCAAATATGGAACAGAAAAAAATTGCAAAATGTATGTTCAATATCTACTTTAAAAATGCCAGTCAAATTGCGTGATCATCTTCAGTATTGGTGAAAAAAATGAATACAATTTTTCGATAAAAAAAATTCCGATAAAAATCCAATGGAATTTTCCATAGAATTCACTACGTTTTTCTATCAAATTTCTTCGTGCGTGAATGTAACGAAACATGAATATTTAGTATCCGCTAAGCTCAGCAAATGTCGAATCCAAGTCGTCGCAAATAGCTTTGTGTTTCTCCTTCTGATGGGACAAGTCGTCTGCAATGAGAAACGATAATTTTCCTCCATCCTTAAACAGCCCTAGATGCCTGCCATGACCAGTACCACATCTACTTTCTATTTCTCACGTGAAGAGTCAGTCGTATGTGAGTGTGTTATTAGACAAGTATTCGTTCAATAATAATAAAGAGATTGACATCTGACCTTCGAGCCTGTCGACCTCCTTCTGGAGCTTCTTAACTGTCTTCTCAGCGAATTCAGCGCGCGCCTCGGCCTCCTTCAGCTTGACGGTCAGGGTCTTCAGCTGGCGTTTGAATTCCTCGACTCTTTGGTTGGCCTGAATTTCAAATCAATTGTTTATGTTTGGACGGGGCGTGCAGGGCGGGAATTTGTTTACCTTCTCTTCTGAGACCTCCAGGGATTTCAAGCTGTTGCCAACGACTTTGAGTTCCTCTTCCAACTCCATGATTTTACTAGAATTATACGAAGGAAATCCATTTTAATATGAGAGTTACCATCTGAAATTGAGTCTTTTGGAGATCTAAGAGTAAGATTTTCAAGGATCTATTGTTGGCGGGAAAAGCTTCGTTCGATCGTCCCGAAAGTCACCATTTAGAGTTGGATATCTCATTTGCAAACTGGAAAAGCTCTAACTCAATCCTTCTCATACACTTTTAGACTTGAAAGTTTTACTTTTAGGCTTGAAGAACTCAATCTAAGACTTAAAAATCACAATTTTCAATTTTTAGCGAAAGTTACGATCTGTTGCTTCCAAATTTTGAGATATGTCCTGCGAATTTGGCGGCGAGAGTTGATACACGTAATTGTGGAATACGTACGCTTCTCCGGACTTGACACGGTCTTCAGCGACTTCAAGTTCATCCTCAACGAACGCCAGTTTTCGTGAAACTTCATCAGATTTTCCATCAGCATCTTCAGCGAGGAGACGCGCCTCCTTGAGTTGATTCGTCAGCTGGTCCATTCTTTCTTCGTCTTGCTGGGCACGGTTCTCCAATACTTTGCACATACTACGCAAAACATGGAATCATCGTCGATATCGGCTTGATTCAAATATATTTTTTGGCTTGATTCAAGTCAGAAAAATCGAAAATTAATGAATGAAGACCGATTTGAACTAGCTGGAAAATCGGTTCACCTCAAATTAAAAAATCGATTCGAGTTAGGTCGACACATTGAATTGAGCGGTTTCTGGCTAAAATCATTTTAAGTCAAGTCGATTTTTTAAACCTGACTCAAGTGGAAAATCTCTCTGACTCAGATTGACAAAGCGCTTTGATTTACATTGAAAAATCGGCTGGAATCAAGTTGTATCGTCGGCTAAATGAAATAAAATAGAAACATACCGGCTAGACTCGTCGGCAGCCTGGGAGGCCTCCGTCAATTTTGCGCTGGCAGTGTTCAAGCGTTCTTCTGAGCGCTCAAGGTCCTCCTCAATAAGCTGGACTTTCCTGTTCAGGGCAGCCACCTCGGACTCCGCCTGAAAAGGATCAAAAACAATTTATGCAACTCCTCAACCATCGAATCCTAGACTAAGATTACGTACTTGGATTGAAAGCCACACTCCAAAATATCGCACTAACATAAGATCACCTGACAAATATATCACAAAAGGAATAATCTATCGTAAATTTCGCTACTCGTGTTCGGAGTTGAAGTTAATCGTATTGGGCTAGTGTCAGGATTAAATAGTTTCTGACAAGTATTGGAGATACGACCATTTAAAACTTTTAAAATTTTACTATTAACTTAGAATTTTGTTGTTAAGCAGAGATTGATTCCCACATCTAAATGAACTTAATGAACATTTAAGGTCTTTACACTTCTCAAGCCCATTACATAATCGGGTCGATTACAGGTAATTAATAGTAGAAATGATGCTATGCTACTAAGTTGAATATTCCAGATTAGTATATTGATAATGATTTCAATGTTATGCCAATATTTCGAAGAGTCTGACCAAAAAATGGTAGGTTATACCAATTACCAATTAATGCAATTGATTACTTGATCCTTGAATTATTCCATATTTAATATTATTAATCAGGTCAATTATCCAGTTAATGTCACCATAAAGATGGTTGATCATTTTTTTTTTAAATTGTGTAGATGGATTACTAAAAATTACGGCGAAAAAATTAGAGGCTCTTCTTTTCAAATAAAAGATAGTATTTTTCCGATCTGCTGCGTTGAAGTTTTTTATCCGTGCGTCGTTGGCTCCCGAGCCATACGCGAGGACCGGCTAATCCCATGAGTAAAGAATAAAGAAGTTTTCGAGTTCGGAAAATATGCAATAGCAATTCTCAAAGAAACAATTGTAAGGATCGGTCCAGAAGAAAATGTGTTCACTCATACAGCCTTTGGGTTTTTACCGCATTCACTGAAGGATCAGGGAAACGCTCCCCCCAGGCGGTGAAGGCCTTTGGGTCAGGGGTTTTTTTCCCCATTTTCCCCCCCCGTTGGGGGGGGGGGGGGGGGGGGGCAAAATTGGTAAAATTACAACAGTACAAAATTGAATATCGAAAGACAACCACACTGTCTAACTGGACAGTCACGGACGTCGGTTCTTTTTAAATATTTTTTTCACAATAAAGCTGCTGGGAGCCGCCAAATGGAAACCATTCTCCCCCTCCGTTTGGATTCTGGTGATTCCGTGATATATTGTCGTGATATATTCTGTTCTATGATATATTGGAGTGTAGCAGAAATAAATTCTCACATTCGTGAGGGACTTCTCGCGCTCTTCGAGGTCCTTGTTGGCCTGCTCGAGGGCCCCCTTGTTCGTCGTGAGGTCGTTCTCCACTTGGCTGAGCTTCTTCTGGAGATCGGCAACCTCCTCCAGAACCTTATCCGCACGCATATTGGCCTCCTTAGCCTGTCCCTCGCAGACATCGGCTTTGTCCATTGCGTTGTCCTTCTCAAGCTTCATCGCTTGCATCTTCTTCTTGATCGCGTCCATTGTGGTGGCTTTTTTGTCTCTCCTTTCTTCACGAAATTAACAAATTTGCTGGGGAAAATCATTGTTTATTAATTATTTATCGTCAAATCAAAATTACCTAGAGTTCATAATTAAAGTGTTTCTGTCGATAAAATAAAAATTTTAATTGCAGGATCAATTTCGTAGAAATCTAATTTCAAAAAAGGAAATTAATTAATGGTCAATTTCGATAATTAATTTAATTGTCTATAATTCACGATGTTGATTTAATTTGTCAAATTCATATAGAGCTCGAGACTTAATTATTATAAATCATTTATTCATGCGAAAAAAACAATAAAACTGTTAAATTTCTTTTCAATTAAATAGTAAATTAAGTCACTAAAGAAATAAATAAAGATATGAAAAATGTTACATTGGATGAACCAAAAATAATAATTATAAAATAAAAACTACACATTTTATCGCAAAATAGTGTTAAAAATGAATAAAACTGAAAATATATTTATTTACTGATTTTAATTAGACTTTTACGGTTTGCGATATGTTTTAAATGTGATTACATATAGTGGTTTAAGTTAGTCCTAATGAATTATAAATTTATGCAAAAAATTCAATCATCTTCAAATTCGATGCGAGCATTAAGATTCTTTGGAATGCAAAAAATTATAAAATCATTAACGAAGTCAATCATTCATGAATACTTCATCATCATCAACTTGATATGTCAAATTGTTTCATTCAATGAAACAAAACTAGTAATTAGAAATTGAAGAGAATAAATTGTATCGAAATATAATTTTAAAACGCAGGATGAATTGAAAAACAATCTTAATAATTAATCCATTGATGAAATGAATGAATATTAATTTAATGATTTTAAGTATGTTTTCATCTTTCATATTTAAAAAAAAATTGATTACATATACAGTTCTAGTTTAAGTACAATAAAATAATAAATTTTTGCGAAAAATTTGTCCTTAGATCGAATAAATCTCTCCAATTTACCTACACCTCACAAAATTAATGAATTTACTAGAGGAGTAAATCATTCATAAAAATTTTTCCACAATCAATTGATAGAAAATGTTTTTTTCTAGCAACCAAAAATAGTAGAAATGAAGACAATAGATTGCGTAAACAATATTATTAAAAATTTTAATTAATTATAAATTAATGGCATTGCCCCTAATTATTCTTCACCACAAAAAAATCATTAAAAAACCACAATTAATAGTCATAAACTGTTAATGCATGCTAAACCTCTTGAAGCGCATCATCTCGACGTCGCCTGAGTATGAAATTCCCTCGTCCAATATCAATATCAATTCTCAATCACTGATACATCAACCCACAATTTTTCGTTCACCATAACCGAAGAACACGTCTCCGCAAATAGCATCTACCACCGAATACCCAAAAATAACCGACAGTGGGCCGTTTCCTAGGCTGGATATGAAGTATGCCGAGGAGCCACCGTAACCCAGAAGAACGAGCTTTACTTGGCCGCCAACGACCGCCGACATCCGATCTAAGTGCCTTCACCAAATTATTTATAGAAATTAACATTTGCGAAACATTCCAACCTCCGGCCTACGTTTTTAATTCCTTCACACGCGTTAATACCACCAAAAATAATTTCCTACAATTTTCGAGGATTATCAGTTACTTAATTTCATTGTACATTACGAATTCTCTTATAACTCTGGGATTTCTGCCAACGACTTTGTCTTCGAGTTTATTTTATATGCAACTCTAGAGGTTCAAATATTGTGAGACGATGAAGGCACTTTATTTTTTTCTTTATTACTATTACCGAGACACTCAAATCATCTTACAAGTTTCGCGTTTTTTTTTTTTCATCAGTCTTAACATGTAATTTTCCGTGTAACGATTTTACTAATGACTCAAATTAATAAAAAAAAAAAGATAAATAAATTAATCAAATTATCAAATACTTTTCAGTTTAGCGTTGAGTAAATATGAATACAGTTTGAAGAGATGAGAAAAATCTTCGGAGAGCGGATTGGACCATAAACACTCAAAAAATAAATTGATAAACATGTCGGGGGGAAAATGTTAGAAATAACTGTCGAAGGATTATTCTACTTACGACATTGCGAAGCGGTTAAAAGCCCAAAAGCATAAGCGATAATGCACTATTGACAATGACAAGAGTTGGGAAATCCACATTTTCTTCCTCTTGTCACTTTCACGTACACCAGAAACAACTTTTCCCAACTCTTGATAATGAGAAAATTGATTGTAAAGCAGCCCGCAAAGATCCGGATATCAGTGCTGTCAAAATAGCGTTAGATTATGATCACAGATGGTTTTTTCGAGTCGTCTTGGTGGAGATTTTCAGCCGAGTTGAACGCAACTTACCTACCCTCGCGAGTAGAGCGACGCGCGACGAGTGTCGTACGGAGGGCCCGAGTTACGTGCAAAGCTCGGAAAAGCTCGCGGCGGGGCGGCCAAAAATGGCGAGCTTGGGGCAATACCAATGGCTATGCGCACGTCTTTTCGGGATCCTAATCCATATGTTTGGGGCTGGTAGGGGAGAGGCTGATTTGGATGGGGCTGGGGTGGTCTTCAAGGGCCTACGCCAATGTGCGCAGTAGATCGCGACGGTGTCTGCGCAGGCTGCGATTTGGAGGGCGGGAGAGGCGATTATAGCGATTTAGGGGGGGATAAAGGATTTGTCTTGCGACGCCGAGGGGTGGAATTTACTTCGTTCGATTTGAAAACAGTTTTAGAGCTTGGGATTTATGGATGAATTTTATTGAGCAGCGTAGCTAAGTCGACTTGAAATTTTATTTGGTTTTTCGAAGATTATGTGAACATTCGCAAAGTTTAATGTGTTTTTATGAGTAGAAAATGATTCGGGATTTATTTTTTTACCAGAGAAAAATAGGATATCATCTTTTTAGGCTACTTGTTCGGTAACGACGTTTGAACGACATTTGAATGATTGATTGAATTGTTTTTTGTTCGTGAATTTTTGATTATTTGATCACATGAAGCAATATTTGTTTCGGGGTTTTACCAATATTTTTATCTTGCACCGTATTCTCTAATTTGATTACGTATAAAGCTTCAGAGTCATTCTATGTAATAAGTTACTAATTTATGCGAAAAATTCAAGCGATTTCAAAGTGATTGAGGCTGTTTAACTTCTTGCGACGGAAAAAGTTGATAAATTAATTGTAGAAATAAATAAATTTTGAAACATTTTCTTTCGACCGAGATCTTTCAATCGAAATTGCTCGTCGGGATTTTTCCATTTTGTTCAACTTTCTTCCTTCAACATAAACTAAAGAAATACTAGAGATTTTGAGTCGAGACGTTTTTATAGAAAATATTATAATTGAATAGATTGTATAAAAAAATAAAACTCAATTTTTTTTGTAGAATATTTTTCATTGAACACTTTTGTTTAAAAAAATGGAAAAAAAATAATAGAAACTTCAATGAAAATTCCAATTCTAAATTTTATCTTTAAATTAGATCGGGCTATTAAATTACTTGGCAATATAAATAATTACTAACTTTACTGGAGAAACAAAATGAATAGTTACAATCTATCATGTTCTATAAAAATTGCCGGGAAATAAATGAATGGATAAAGGAATAAAATTATATTTCATCACATGTTATTATCCAAAAGTATTGAACATGAATCGGGAATTAATATGCATAAACACAATAAATTCCTTCAGCCTCAGCATAAAATGTTCATTTTTCAAGAAATTTTTGTAATATCTTCTGCATTAGAGGCAGAACTGCAAGCCAGTGAATCATCTGGTGAATTTAACTCTTCTAAATTTAGTTTACGAGATCAACTGGAGATGTAAACTTTCTTAGATTTCTGGAGATTCTATCGGATGGTATTGAACAAAAAATTTGGCATACAATTCATTCAAATTATAGGTACTCTAGATTTGTAGGTCGCGATGATAATTTTTACCAGGGAAATGTGTCTCCTAAGAATAGGATTCCGTAACGATACGAGAGGAGCTATTAATAATGAGTCGAATGTCGTTCGAATACGCCGAAGAAAAATATCGGGTTCAAATGAGTCTGGTGGACAGTTTTTTTTTCCATGAGGAGAAGATGGTGCAACGTTTTCTGCCTTCCTCTCTGGATGTCAAAATATAGTTTTATAGATAAATCTCGCGTATGAAAAATATTCAGTCAATTCGATGAAAAATTGCCTTGGGTTTCTACGGAAACTTGTATTAATTTTTGGGTGGTTCGATTCGAAAATGCGGTAGTTTTAC
>JAPYZN010002763.1:0-11018 GCA_030522865.1 Psyttalia lounsburyi | reverse complement strand
TCAACATAATATAATTATGTTGTTATTTTCTAACTTCCCCTGAACATTTGTATATTGCAATTTATTTCAAATTATTGGATATAATTTAGAATAAATCATGTGAAAAATGAACAGCGTTGTCTGATTATTATTCTTCAAATTAAGGAAATAAAATTTATTTATTATAAATTTTATAATATTTAATTCTACCAGTGATATCAGCAGAATGCTTCGGAACTATAATTTTTTTCTATCATTTTTTTCTATTAATGTTCATTTTACTTTGATAATTTGTAAGCGTGTTTCTTTCATTATATACGTAATTGTAATCATCTGCAATCACATGAAATCATTGAAATCACTGTGACATCAGTGGAAATCACATTTAAATCGATTTCAGTTTGAAATCATTGGGTCACTAGTTTTGGGAGTGAATAGCCCCTCGGTTTGTAGAATAGACCTTAGACTTTTAAACATTTATTAAAATTATTGATGCCATTGAGATTGCTCTCTGTTTGTTCCGATTTCTGTAAAATGAATGAATTTTTTGAATCATCTTTCAAATTTCTCATTTTATTCGCTTTGATACTTTCTTTTAGATTTTTGGGGAATTTTTTTAAGAGGCCGTCAACAACACCTCTCTCAGCGAAATTGAAAAATCTCCGATTGAGATTCACCGGGAGAGACATTTCAAGAGAGAACTGCGGATGCATACGAAAATAAAGGGAAAAATAGCGAGGGTAGAAGAGAAAAAAAGGACAAAATGAGGATCCAGACGGATTGAAAAAAATAAGTTGGGGGTGTCTGGAGGTGAAGCTGAGAGCTACGAAAATACACTGGGCGCTGGGAAGAAACCGAAGACAAGGCAGCAGAGAATGAGACTCGAGTCGTAGGCGTATGCACATTAGGCGCACTTTAAGAAAGATTGATTTCGTCACAAAAAATCCCCGAAAAATGGTGAGTAAAAATAAATGTCAAAGGGACCTTCTTTGCAGAAGTCGAAAAAATATATTTCCGGTTTTTTTTGCAATGAAACGAGGGGGCAGACAAAGGAGAAGGAACTTTTACATTCATTCCGAAGAGTACTTGTCAGCTTTTGAAAAATATTGTTATAATTACGGCATATATTTTTTATTATTCGATGTAATTTAAGAGATAATAAAAAAAATCAGATAACTGACATTTTTACGGTAAATTCGCCACAAAATTTGCTGCAATTATCTATTAAGTCCCACCGATGACTCATATCAATTGAAAGGCAATGTATACCGACGCAATTCAGCCGGAACCATAAAATGAAAAAAAAATTGGAAAACAAAAAGTCAATTGCCCCAATAATACGAACAGGTTGAATTTACACCTAGACGTTTCATTTCTTTTTCATTCTCGGCTCTAGATTAAGGCTGACTTATCGCAATTGCTATCTCGATTTGACGCCGTTCAGATAGTGCCCGCGACCCTGTATATACCGCGAGAAATTAAAAAACCCTGAGCCTAAGCGAAGCGTGAATTGGATTTTTTTCGTGGCGCTCGTTACACGCGAAAATGATTGGGTAATGGGCATTCAAAAATAGCCTTGAATGTCACATTTTTGTGTGCAAAAATGTAAAAACATTGAATAAATTTTCTGAAATATTACTCTCGCCTAATTATATTTAAATTTTACTCTGAACATCTGCGGATTTATATTTTTATTCGTTCAATACTTTACGAGAATTCAACAAAACTTGTACAATGACAAAAAATAATTACATAGAATTCTCCACGACCGATTTTTATTGACAACAATTATGTTAAATTTTGGAATAGTATTCTTGAAAAATTGGTATAAATATTTTTTTTTTATCGTCAATCGTACAATCTATCTGTAACACTCGTCCATTCCTAAGCATTTCGTTATCGCCAAGAGATCGTCGTACGGAAAATATTTTCCTATGACAAATGTCAAGAAAATTGCCACGGGCTCTCCTTGAGTATCTCTGACTGGAGAATTTGTAATCTTCTCCGAGTAGTTTAGAAAAGCACATTGGGCTAATGCTTGAGTCATTGCGGTTGTGCCTCACCTCGTGGGGAGTCATCGAGTCAGGGGTAAATCCTCCCACGAATTCTGGGTAAAAAAAAATTATCCAAGTTCTGTAAAAATTATAAAATTGAGTAAACAAATTAATTACAAAATTACACCTCATCAAAATTTGTCTTAATAAATTACCACCTATTTTTTTTCCCAAATTTGGTAACTCCTCCAAGTGTTCAAAAAAAAAGGCACAAAAAATCGACGGAAATATTTTTCACAAGAGAAAAATGAGAACCGTAGGAAACAAAGAGAATGTCAAAATAAATTAAATTACAGATGTAGAGAGAAAACCAAGAAATTTCCAAACAGTGGAAACAATATGAAAAAAAAATCTGATGAATAATGCGAGAAATAAAGATAATAATTTAGGGAGGAGGGAGGAGGGATTTTTGAATAGACTCGGGACAACAATGGACACGAAAATGTTCAATGAGAAGTTAATTTCAAAATGGGCAATTGTAGGATAATTGATCCATAAACTTAGCCTGCCATAACGGCTTGTACGAGCGTTTCCTCTGATAGTGAAAGTAAAAGTTACGGCTGTATATTTATGCGATAGCAAACTGCATTGATCGTGATGTATAGGGTTTTCTCGCGTGTGCAGACACCGATGATGGCTCATGGTATTACAATCAAACGAATGGAAAAACAAACATTTTTTTTTTATGTCGATGAATCGTAATTTATCGATTTTGCAGTGGAGGAATCCCATTGATTGCAAGACACACTTCACGAGAATCGACGACTTTTTTCGTTCGATTGAATAAAAGATTATCAAGTGATAATAATAAAAAAAATTATTTGCAAGTCTATCCATTTTCTAGCATTCTAGAAAATTCTATAAAATAAATGATCCGCATTAATTAATGATCTATATAAATTGATAATCCATACAGTTCATCAAATTAAATTGTTCAAAAATTGATTGAAAAATATGGAGCGAATTGAGTTTAATTTTCTTGGGCATTTGCGATAGTTAGGAATTTTTTTCTAATGGTGATACTATTCCGAAATGACCTTCCTCACTTTATCTTGATCCTAAATGAGTCGAGCAAAGTGTCTTGACGAGTTTTTGGTGTACTCTTGATGGCTTTACTTACTGATAATTGTCGGATGCTTCACAGGTTTTTCCGGGAAGAGGCGAATCATCTGAAAGGACAGCACTAGCGGTAAATGTTGTGAGTGATGAGTACGTGGAATTTTTATTGCATCATTATTCAGAAACCACTATTTTCCGTTTCGACAGGAATTTTTGGAGATATCTAGTCATTAGCAGTTGATGATTCATGAGAGTTGATGGGTAAAACAGTTATCGACTGCTCTCATTACCGATTTATGAATTGAAAGAATCAGTGTTTTTGCAAAAAATTAAAATTCACCAACTCAACAACAATTTCTGCACTTTGTTTCAACAATCTCGCGAATGATGTTCGACGAAAAAAAATATTGACCGATTGTAGGTAATATAATACTTATCAATCATACCATCCGCCAGTAAATCGAGTATGACTCCCTGGATAAAAGAAATTCCTGAATCATTACCAGTCGTCAGTAAGTACAGATGTCTAAAGATACTTGACCGATAATTTTTCGAATTTTTAAAACAAGTGAGCTTAAATAATATCCCGATATAAATAAAAATCGTGTGGCATTGAATAAAAATTCTTAAAAGTGTCAAAAATTACACCGACAACTGGACTAAAAATATATTAATACACCGGTGACTCCAATAGTAGTCGAGAAATCATTGGAACAACAAAATTCAACCAGTTTGAAATTTTATTCTCATGCACTGCCTATTTTTTTGTCATTGCCCGATAATTTTCCCTCTTCAGAAAAAAATTTTCTCTGGGTTTGAACCCCGCCCAGACCCTCCTCACACAATTTCCAATGCACCCTTCGATTTAATAGACCCGAAGACGAGGGAAAAATCTTCCGGGGAATATTCCACTATGTCCACCCTAAAATTACTGTCTTCATATGTTCTTTGCACGCACCGGTCTTTTCTACTATTTCCACGTAATCCCACAGCTCCATAATTACCTATAATTTTTCTGTCTCCCTAAAAAGAAACCGCAGGGCCTCGATATTTTCGTCGTCGTATGGAGGAAAGTATAATGAGTAGGTGCAGTCGGTTATGAATTCTTAATTTTTTTCATTAGAGACGTTTCTCTGTTCAATGACCATGCGCAATGCACAAATCCCTTACGCAAAATTACATTTGTCTTCCAACGCTAGACGGAAAAGAGTCTCTTAACCATTGAGAAGAGCAAAAACTCCAGCTAATGTCTGATTTTCTGAAATGGAAAAAAAATCGTTTGATAAAAACTTCTCCTCGTGAACTGAAAGAAATTGGCGCATTTCACGAGCTGATCATATTCGGTTGAGTTTCCGCCATCAATCACTCGCAAAAATGTCAGAGAAATGGAATAAGGATGCGGAGTACGATCTCGGCTTTTACAGATTCATTAATCATGCCCTGGGAATTTATCCCCTAACGTGCCAGGAAATATTCTCCACAATTCGAATGATTACAGTTCTGACGATAAATGTGAGTGATAATTTAGAATAATTCATCGGTTATATTGTAAGTAAATTAATTTTCTTGTGAATTGGGGGGTAGATGGAATAGTTTCCATCTACCCCCAATTTTCACATTTTTTTTGTATTTAATTCACTACAATTCGATTGATAATCTGTTGTTCATTAGTAGCGGGCCCTGCGCGCTCATTCCTACAAGTCGTCCTGTTCCACGTTTTTAAACTAACAGACCAATAAAATTTGTCGGGTGTAAATTATTATTACAATTAAATTAAATTCGTAAATTATTCAACAGAATTATCTCGCAAATTTTGTAAAATAAGATATACAAAAAAAAAGACAATAGCCATTTTTTTAAAAAATTACATTTGAAAAAATGTTAATATAATTCTTCAAACTAAACTAAATGTGAAATACTTCTGAGTCTAGTGGCTATCACAATTATTTTCATGCAGACTCAATCTTATTATCAGGTAATTATGCTCTATGAGCAAGCCATCGACTTACTCTCCGGCTGTGGTAAAACTGAAGCAATGATAGACTCCATAGTGGGAGTGCTGTCATATCCAGTGGCAATAGCTAAAATAATATTGCCCAGAATCCACTGGAGAAGTATGAAAGTGATCCTGGAGTCAGCGGTTGATGACTGGTCTCGGGATATCGACACACCAGCCACAAGAACAATGATGGAGTGGGTGGCAATTGGCAGATTTATCTTCATCCTCGAGATCACGAGTTTGTGCATACTCTTGACATACACAACAATATCGCATTTTCCATTTTCCCTGTTGATGCAGAATTATCCTGACAACAGTAGTACAGAGCTAGAGAGAAATCTGCCGTGGGGCAGCGGCTGTTGGTTACCATCCAACATATCCAACCAAATGTTCTTGATAGCTTACATTGCCACTTGTGTACAGCAGATTGTTGGCAGCGTCAGTAACATGGGATTCGATGTATCTCTGTTTATAATTCTCAGTCACATGTGCGGACAGATTGAAATTCTGAAGCTTGAGAGTGGATGGGAGAAAAATCTCACGAGCTTGGCTGGGCCAAACAATCCAGTGGACGTCTATCGTCGGTTCATTGAGAGGCACAATCATCTCCTCAATTTGTGCGATCTTTTCGAGAGGACTTTTAACGTTATTATATTGATACATATGGTCCTCTACCTTGGACTTGTGACTATTCTTCGTAAGTGCATTTTTATTGTTGAGCTGTTTAAAAAATCGCTGTAGAAAAAGAACTAGCGCTACCCAAACGGACCTGTCGATTCAATGTCGACTGGCTGTCGATTGTAAGAATCGAGTGATCCGATTAGTCGATTGCCACTCGATCGATGATCGATTGTAATGTCGAGTGTGGGTAGCTTAAACGACCTACAATCAAATTCCCTGAAAGTCGATTGCAAGTCGTTTCAAGCTGGACATCTGTTGGAATCGAGTCTCAATCGACTAATGTAGAAGTCGATTAAAAACAGATGATAAGGAAATTGTTCCAATGAAAGTGAAATTCAATCGCTGGAACGTCAATTGCGAGTCGATTCAAACTGGAAATATTTTGAAATCGAGTTTGTAATCGACTTATGCATTAGTCGATTGTGACTCGCAGTCGACTTTCACTTGATTGTAGGTCATTTGAGCTACTCACACTCGACGTCACAATCGACCATCGATCGAATGACAATCGACTAACCGGATCGCTCGATTGTTAGAATCGACAGGTCCGCCAGGGTAGTACTATTCGGATTATAGCAGTCACAATAACGACAGGCAATGCCAAAAGAAAAATAATTATTCACTTACGTATTTTAAATTCTTCCAGTACTCAACACATTTATCGCTTGGTACTACCAGAATATCGCAATGGCTATAAAAGCGATCGTTGAATTAATTATAGTCTACGTTCAATTGTTTGTTTACTGTTACGCAGGCGAAAAGCTCACATCTCAACTCGATAATTTGCGAGACGAGGTTTACAATTCACCCTGGTATACTCTGCCCGCAAAAACAATGCGCGACGTTTCTTTCATCTTGAGGAGATTGAACGATCCCTTCTACTTGACCTGTGGTAAATTCTACCGAATGAACATGGACAATTTCAAGAATATTGTTAAAGTCACAGCATCTTATTGCTCCGTGATAAGACTCATGTTCTACGAATAAGTTGCAAATATGTATTCAACCCTCGATTATATAATAAATATTTATCTAACTACGTATAGTGGATGTAGCACAAACGAAGGAGGATTTTGTGAAAATCTAACCCAAAGTTCGGAAATAAATCATTCATACTTTCAAGAGAAGTATTTTTTCATGTGGAAATTGCATTTTTTTTTTTGGATGCCAATTTTCATTTCTGCCGATGACGTATTTGTGCGTAAGTTGTGTTACTGAAACGTGCAATAATAAGAATATTATTAATTTTATGGAATCTGAACAGCAGTGGAAATAACTCAGAAAGTAAAGCTCAACGAACCTACTATTACAATTTTTCTATTCTCCTCGTAATCTAATATCGTTCTTTCGCATGCCCTGCCGTACAATTACATTTCCGTTATTGCAGCTTGAGCTTTAAGGGGATATTAGGATGGCGAAGGGAGCTTAACTTCTCAAGAATATTTTTTTAAATATCTGTTAAAAATTGCAACCACGAATTCCCCGATTCATTCATATGTACATTTTATTATATTTTCAATACAATAGAAAAGAAAACAAGAAAACAGTTTTTTTAATGGAGAGTAATAATATCATATGAAGCTCATATAAATAGAACATTTCATTAACTGCTAAACAGTTCAACAATTAAGTAACATATGGCAAAATATTTTATTTGTGTTAAATAACTTTCCAATTAAATTCTGAGCTTATGGGGAATTTAAAACCCCCTAGAGTTGAATGTCTGTATATACAATCGGCTGAATTTGTATTTAACTTTTACGTCAAATTCTAGTAGTAGTCAACAGTTGAATATAAGGCGGTTTACGAGTGGTCTCTAACGCCTGCGCAGACCCGGTGATGATTTCTCACAAGCTGATAGGTTAAGGAACGATGGAATGGCGCAACTGCGAGTGGCGACTCCCAATAACGGGGAATCCCCGACTTCTTTGTAGGTTCGAATTAATCTGTATATACAATTAAATTATTCAAACAGCATTGATAGTCCCACGATTGAATAACCAATCTTGTTTCAGACTTTAGTAGTAGTCAGCAGTTGAATATAATGCGCTTTATGAGTAATCTCAAACTCCTGAGCAGGCATAAAGCACTGAGTCTGAATTCTCGGTCTCCTGAATTTTTTCAACAAGCCCCTTCCAATGAAAATAACAGTGATAAAAATGGCACACGAGACAACAGTTATCGCTAGAATGATCATCTCCGTATTTTGCCGAAATGCCTGCACCTCAACACACCTAGAGCCCATCTCCTCCCGACTATCTAACGAAGCTTCATCCTGGAAAGGATGGAGACTTGCGCATACTTTGTACCTTCCAGCTACCAATCCTGGTACAATAACAATTGGTTGACTGCAGTTTAGCTTCTTCCGATGAAAGAATGAATCCTCGGCGAAGATCACCACCGATACTTGGCAGGCATTCTCCCTGAAGTAGTCCTTCCTAGACAAGCTTACTTCCACAGTAAGAAAGCCCTCATCAGAGATATTAACATGGACTCCAGTGATTACCTCTTTGAGTGGCGCCATTGTCGTCGCAATCTCAAGGACCGTCTTCTGCCCCGTGATCTCGTCCCACTTGGGATTGCTCTCTTCCAAGAATAAAAGATCACTGCAGCCTAGACCTAGAGTCAATTCGTCCGTGGCTGTTGAGACGAAAAGAACAATGCAATATCGATACTTATGGCCAATTTGTAGGTTAAAGGAGGATGGAATGGCCACCGGCAGATGGCAGGGATCCCTCATGAGATTGGACTCGCAGTGAAGAGGACTTGAGTCAATCTCGATCTCGGAGTCTCCCACTTCTTCGTAGATAATCAGATTGTCGCAGGTGTATCTCTCCGAGCACGACTCGACGCGCCAGACGAGGTTGACTCCTGTTCTTCTGTCATAATGGAACTCTTTGAGGTTCACCTGGACCTGCGGTTGAGGAAGTTTTGTCATCATGGGAGGAGTGGGCTCTCCGCAGAGAAGACTTCCTGGTGATACTTGCGTGAGTATTCCATTCTCCAGCGCTGGGGGTGTTGCACAGACGGCGGACAATCTGTCTTCCTCCTCGAGTGAGGAATTACTCAACCAATTCGCGAAATCGAGGATATTGCAGTCGCAGTTGAGTGGATTGTCTGACAGTGAGAAGCGCTTCAACTTCAGTTTAGAGGTTGGTATTTCGGGGTCTATCATTGTGATGTCGTTGTCATCGAGCCGGAGGTCCTGGAGGTTGCGGAAAGGAATGATGAGGTCGCTGGTGAGGGAGGGGAGAAAATTGTGGGTCAAGTCTAAAGTGATCAGATTGTCCAGGTGGGCTAGGGATGCACTAGAGACTGCTACTATTTGGTTGCTGGCGAGGTCCAGGCGAGTGAGGGTCGAGAGATGGCTGAAGGCGTGATCCTCCAGCACGTCAATCTGGGAATCCAAATATTTAATACATTTAATTTTTACGTAGAAATCATTTGTGTAATGTCTGAGCAAGATTGTTCGAGGTTCAGGGAATAATAAGTTAAGATTCCTTTTGTATAAATGGATAATATAAATATATTATCAGGAACTCGTGTTGCAACTCCGCCATATTGGAATAAAAGACAAGTGAGGTCGGTGATGTAGAAAATACATTAGTCCGGATACTACAATTTGACTAATCTGCGAATTATGTTTCTCGCTCAGGTCGTCCGGAACTCACAGCAGGCGTTCCCAGGAAAAAGGAGAATTTTTTTTCCACGCCTTTAATGGTCCCAAATGGCTTACCTGATTGTGACTTAAACTGAGATATGTCAAGTTCTTCAGTCCTCCAAGTGCGCCCTGTTTTACCGTTCCCAATTCATTATCCGACAGCGACAAAATTCTCAATAGTGGCATTGACGGTAGCAAATTGGGCCCCAACGGACCAATCAGCAGATTTCTCGACAGATCAAGTTCCTCGAGATGTTTGAGACCGCGCAATGCCGATAGGGCTGATACACTCAGCCGATTGCCCCTCATCTTCAATGAACGCAAGACCTTCAGGGGTACGAATGCTTGAGGAGACAATTGGGATAGTAAATTGTCGCAGAGATCGAGATACGTGAGACTCGACTGGCCCTGCAAAGAGCAAGTATCGTCATGTATGCAATTTATAAAAACTTGCCAGGGCGTTCAATAAGAAGACTCAATCGTGGGAAGGGAATTTCAATTAATTCAACTCATTCCAGTCGTTAGTATTGAATTATGTATTGTGAGGTGATCTGAAGAGTAACTGGAAATGAAGGGGGAGGTAAAAAAAAAAACGTGAACGGAGGAAATTAATAAGAAGCTACAATCAATGCGAAAAATATTATTGATATAAAAATAATTGGCATGAGAATGGTCCTTACTTTAAATGATTGCGCCTCGAGAGTCTTTAATTTATTTCTGGACAGATCCAGTCTCTCCAATCCCTGGAGATGCATCAGAGCAGCTGTTGGAACGGTCTCGAGGAGATTGTTAGGGAGACCTAGGGCTTGGAGTGGCCTCGCTAGTGCAGTTAAAGCGTTCTCATTGACTCTTCGGAGTTCCCCGGTGGATATCACGAGTCCATGTAGTGCAACGCCCTCTAGAAATCTCGATGGTAGGGTTGATATTCCCGTTACTGTGACATCCAAGAGAGAAATTATTCCTTCGCGACTGCTTCGCAAATGTTCACCTATTAGCTGAAATCAGATGAGTGGATATTTAGTTGGCATTTTTTCAACTGTTTATGGTCGGCTCGTGGTTGGCGTAAGGTCCAATGTTGGCGCTATATCGGTCTCCATAATAATTGATTTGGACAGTTATTTTTTTATATACCACGACAAAAATGGACATTTAAATTGTGAGGATTCTAATGCTTCCATTGGAAGCTCAAAATCGGAAAAGACTGGGAAATTGAGAAACCCTCAGGCTTTAAAGAGGAAATTGGTTTTACCTCTAATGCCGTTCTGTCTCCAGTGCATCTTAGAGTGTGAGGAAAATCGCAGGAACACTCGACCCCAACTTTTGTAATGTTGGGACACTCCCAGATGGTCTCGGTCATATGCTCGACGGCTGATGTAGGTATCACCAGGGCAGGAGATGTCTCTTCGGCTTTTTTCAATTTCGACCGGACCTCATTTTGGGGACCCTCGGGGAGGGTCGGGGTGGAAGAGGTGTCTTTCACTGGAGTCCCGGTCGCGGAAATGAGGGGGGAGGCAGTTAGGGAAATTAGGATTATCAGAAGTTGACATTTCCACGGCATCCTAGAATGAAAATGAAATGATTTATT